>JAJOOH010024352.1:0-15772 GCA_029582605.1 Solanum gracilifrons | reverse complement strand
GGAGGAAGTCCAGCAAGAGTAAGAACTAGAAACAATGTTTGTCTGTGTTCTTGTTGTTTTTCCACATTCGTAGTAACTGGCATCAACGTGTCGAATTCCTCCATGACTGCCTGTACCTGTCCCAAGTAAGTAGACATATCGAATTCTTGTTTCTTTAAGTTGGTCAATCGAGATATCACATCATAGAATTGAGATATGTCATTAGTGTATAAAGCACGAGCTTTTTCCCGAACTGTATAACATGTCTGGAATGGGCGAAACAAGGGCATCAATTTGGAATCAATAGAACGCCATAAGAGACTTTTGCATTGTGCTTTGGCTTTTGCATCTTCCTCACTAGTCTTTGCCTTTACATCTACCACATAAGTCTTGTTCGTTAAGTGATCTTGGACACCTTGACCTTTGCACCACAGCTCAACCGAGGAAGCCCAAGATAAATAGTTTGAACTTCCCAATAAAAGTTCTAAAGTGATTATAGGGCTAGAACTTCCATCCCCATATTCTTAGAACCAAAAACATCACACCCAAAAGACATTATGCTAAGTTTGTCTTGGAAACAACCAAAAAAAAAACTTGATTATTGAGATCTGATTGTCGGAAAATTCAAATCTCGAAGAAAAAGTCGCTGGAAACAGCCTGGAAATAGCTGGAACCCTAATTTTGGCGATCGGATCTGGTCAAAAACAGTATGGGCCTGGTCGGAATGGCTGGACGACCCCAACTGTCAAAAAATTTCTCAAATAATATGATCAGAAAAGCCCTCAAGTGCCGGCGCGTGAGCCAGATCTCGCCGGAAACTACCATCTCCGATCGGCGCGTGAGAGCGCGTGGGGTGATGTTTTCTGGTGATTCTGGCTGAGGTTTGGTTGCGGGAGCTTTCCAAGCCTCATGGTGGTGTTGGTTTTCGCACAACACCCACAAAAAGAAAAAAGAATGACAAAATTAGACCCAACAGTCACCAGAAAGTGACATAGACATACGGTGACTTGTTTGTTCTCACCAGTGCTCTGATACCATGTGAGAAATATATGAGAAAAGTATTATTGAATTGTGTATCTAAATTGTTACATTGACACCCTATTTATAGACACTACATTGGAATCCTTTTCCAACTAGGATTCCTATTCTTATTCCTATTCCTATTCCTATTCTAAGTAGGAAATACTTATTTCTATTCTAACAAGGATCATGTTACCTGCCTGCATTTTTTGGTGTATCTGGTCTAAAAGAAACATAAGACATTTTGATGGAATTTAAACTCAAATATGCTCTCTTAAGGCTAGTTATCTAGTTAACCTATATAGCTGGGCTAACCTTTCATCTCTAAATAATTTACATCTTTTTCTGAAATCTGTCAGCTTCTTAGCTTTATAAGTTTTTTTGTTTCTCTTGAGCTGACAGGTCCTCTCTTTTAGGGATTTGTCAGCTCCTTAGCTTTATAATTTTTTTTTTTTTTTTTGTATCTGTTAAGCTGACAGATTCTTCTCTTTTGTAATCTCTGCATCCTCTGAATGCTTTTAATGATATCTCACTTCATCAAAAATAATGTTCAAGTTATGATGTTCTACTAATTGGTGCACCATCCATGAGACTGCACATTCTGAATGACTTGTTTCCCTGACCAAATTATCTACTCTATGAGGAGAGTTAAGCATTAAATTCTTAAATCTTTCCATCTCTATGACATTGATATTGTTAAAATTTTCATCTTTCCATTTCTATGCCATTGATATTGTTAAAATTTTCACCCGCTGTGCATTGTTGAATTTACAGATTTGGTTTGCCAATCTGGACCTGGGTCCTGGCCTTCATATGTTTATGCTCAATCAGCACTCTATCCTATGGCAAATAGTGCAGCTCAGGTTTACAGAATATTGTCTACTGCTTAAATCAGTGTCTTGATATCTATCTATCAGTTCCTTGCAGCGATGCGTCATTGATATGGTGTTGAAAGTTTCTCTTTTCCAATGTTCTTGTAGGATCTCTTTGGTATAATTCCTGGTGATACAGACTACAGAATGTTTGCCCAAGATTTTGGCGATATTCCTGGCCTGGATATCATCTTCCTCCTTGGGGGTTATTTTTATCATACCGCATCTGATACTGTTGAAAGACTATTGTATGCATCACAATTGCTGTTTTGGTATAGTTCACCAAATTGAATTTTTATGACCATTACGTCTACTTGGATACTTGCTCTGATAGATGAGAATTTTTTCCGACCTAGACCTGGAAGCATCCAAGCACGTGGAGACAATTTATTAAGAATAATCAAAGCCTTCACCAATTCATCTAACCTGCAAAATGCACATGAAAGGAGATTAAGATCTGCTGTCAATAGATCTGACAATGAACGAGCAGTTTTCTTTGATTACTTGTCATGTTTCTTGGTAAGCCAACACTTCTCAAGATGAAGATCTTCTTTATACATGAAGTGGAATTAGATTGTAAATTAACTATAGAGTACCTATTGTTCTCCTTCTCATTGTAGGTATACTATTCACGAAAGCAAGCTATGTTTCTTCATAGTTTACCTGTTGTCATCTTTTTTCTTGTGCCACTTCTCCTACGCTTTCCAACTTGGGGACTGACCTGTTGTTTTGCAACCTTTTATGATTTTCTTAAAGGTAGGTAACCTACATACTTTAATTCTCTCTTTGGTTGGAAGAGTTCTCTTAAAAGACTTGTTTCTCTGTTCTGCTTCATTATTGGCTCTTATGCAGGAATGTTATGTCATGCTTTTGCAATTTTGCTAGCAATTGTTTTTCCAGTTGCCTTTGCTGTCATAAGACTGCTGTTTTCTAGTCAGTCAATGAACTGGTATGCTTTTGTTTATTCTCGAGATTGCATTCTCTGGGTTTATTTTGGAGAACTATTATTTTTTAATTATGTCTAAGTGTCTGGTAAAATTTCTGCCGTGGTTTCAAGTCGTGGAACAGCCTCTCGCAAAAATGCCAGGTAAGGCTGCATGCAATAGATTTAATGTGATCCAGTTTTTCCTGGGCCCCACACATAGCGAGAGTTTAGTGCACCAACCTGTCCTTTTTATGTTTGACTGTCGGTCTTCTACTCTATGACAAAAATATTGTGATACTTAACAAAATTGGTATCCTGATAATATTGTATTAATGAAAATTTGGTGCTACCCTGAAAGAAGATTTTTGTGGAAGCTGTGACTATTAGTTCTCTTATGCCCATTTCACTCCTTTAGATCTTCGTATTGAATTGTGAATATCTTAGTTAAGAAATATATAAGTGGAGACTTGTTTGAGTAACATAAAGATAAATGTCGCATAAGTGGAATGCCTCAAGTTGCTTCTAGCTGCTTGTCGTTAAAATTTTCAGATGTCAAATTACTAGTTTTTTTTGCTTTACAAAGGACATAGGTGTGCCACATCCTCATCAAGCTGCTTGCACTTTGACACCAATAAGCAGAAGTTTTGACTTGACTTTGAGAAAACTTTTGGTAAATTGTTTTCATGAATAGGTTTTCTACACCATATTTGGCATTCATGATGTTTGTACCTAGTTCACTTGCTGGGATGTTGATTCCAAGAATGCTCTGGAAAAGCTTCCCTCTGAGTCAAGATGTTTCTGTCCTGAAGTTGTCAAAAGAGGTACAACTTCAAATATTGTTAATATTGTTTTGGAAAAGATGTCTGCTTTTCATGTCTGTTTTCTTGTTCCATCTCTTCCTTTCTTATATCTTATGAATATGTACGAGGTCAAAGATCTATTGTTTTCTTTATCAACGCATTACACTGCAGACCAATTTCTATATATTTTATTTGTTATTCCACTGCAGTTTTTGAGAGCCATTAGAGAGTATTTAGATTGCAAATTAGTAATACGAAGAAAGGTAGAAGAAAGAAAACTGATATCATCTGCTTGTTTTAAGACTTCTTAGATACATTGTCCTATGAATTTTGATTGGGTTTTAAACGACTGGCTGTTTTTAATCATTAGCTATTCAATCTACTTTGTGTCGCGACCCAAAATTCGACGATCTGTGATCAGCACCAACAAACCCTCTTGTTGAGCTAACCAACTTTAGTCTCAACTCATTCATTTTGTGATTAATGAAACAAACTCTATCGGATAATTAATTCAATTAAAAATGCTAAAATAAATAATGCAAGGCTCATTCGAATGTAACCTCGAGTTAGAAATAGGTCTAGGCCCACAATGAGTCAAGAGCATCTAGGATTTTCAGAATACATAACAATGTACGAATTGGAAATGAACTGATATAGAAGTCCGAGCTACCACACAAATAGAGGGGTTGTCTGCAACGTGTGAACTCAACCACAAGGTTCGCTAGAGCTCAGATTATTATCTAGAATAAATGTAGTAAAAGAAAAGGAAGAGGCATGAGTACGGGGAGTACTGAGTAGGTATCCTTGGCTGTCCCCAATAAGGTTGCAGTGAGAGTCGCGATATGAAAATTACTTTTTTAAATAAACCTCTACATATATCATAATTGTCAGAAATAAAGGAGAAGAATATTATTTAAATTGCGTGTCTATATTATTATATTGAGACAATATTTATAGACACTACATTAAACTCCTTTTCCAAATAGGATTCCTGTTCCTATTCCAATTCTTATTCCTATTCTAAATAGGATTGTAATACTTATTCCTGTTCTAACACTCCCGCTCAAGCTGGTGCATACAAATCATATGTACCTAGCTTGTTACAGATGTAATTAATACGAGGACCGGTGAGAGACTTGGTGAAGATATCTGCAAGCTGATCATTTGACTTCACAAATTTCGTAACAATATCTCGTGAGAGTATCTTTCGACAAAGTGATAGTCAATCTCAATGTGCTTAGTCCTTTCATGAAACACAAGATTTGATGCGATATGAAGGGCCACTTGATTATTACACACAAGTTCCATCTAACCAATTTCCCCAAATTTTAGCCCTCTCAGCAACTGTTTGATCTAAACTAGCGCACAAGTTGCTACAACCATTGCTCAATATTCGAATTCTGCACTAGATCAAGCAATCACACTCTGTTTCTTAGTCTTCCACGACACCAAATTACCTCCTACTAAAGCACAATATCCGGAGTCGAACGTCTATCAGAGGGTGATCTTGCCCAATCGGCGTCTGTATATCCAGTGATATGCTCATGGCCTTGATCCTTGAAGAGTAGTCATTTACCAGGAGTTGACTTTATATATCACAGAATATGAACAACTGCAGCCCAATGACTATCACAAGAGGAAGTCATAAACTGACTTACAACACTCACAGAAAAAAGAAAAAAGTGATGTCAGGTTTAGTCATTGTGAGATAAAACTTTCCAACTAGGCACCAACCGTCTATACCTTTTAGGATTACTGAGTGGCTCTCCCTGTCCTAGAAGGAGTTTATCATTCGGATCCATAGGAGTGTCAATGGGTTTAGATCCCTTCATTCCTGTCTCCTCAAGAATGTCTAAGGCATACTTGCGTTGAGAAATAGCAATACTTGGACCCTTAGGGGTGGCCCAATGGTTTGGGCTTGGGACTTCCATGTTGGAGGTCTCAAGTTCGAAACCCCTTGCCAGCGAAAGCAAGGGGTTTGCCTTCTGGGTCGAGCTCGTCGCACCGGGCTTAACTAGTGTGAGTTACCTCTCCTATGTGGTTTGCGAGCTATTGCATAAGAGCGGGGGTTTTACCCTGTGCACACCCAAAGGGTAGCGGCTGCGGGTTTCCCTTGTCATTAAAAAAAATAAAATAAAAATAGCGATACTTGGTCTAGACTAAGCAACCTCAACACCTAGAAAATACTTTAGTCTGGAAATACTTGAGAGATGTTGCTTCAAATTAGTGATACTACCTTGATCATTGCCGGTGTTAAAAATATCATCAAACGTAAACAACCAAATAAATACACCGATTTGGTGCAGAAAGTCAATAAAACAAAGAGTGATTAGCTCCACTATGAGTCATGCCAAACTCTGCATTACTATGCTAAACCTTCCAAACCAGGCTTGAGGAGACTGTCCAGACCATAGAGTGACTTACGCAATCGATATACAAGGCTACTAGACTTCCCTTGAGCAACTAAATCAGGTGGTTGCTCCATATAGACTTCTTTTGCAAGATCACCATGTAGAAAAACATTTTTAATGTCTAACTGATGAAGAGGCCAACGACGAACAAAAACCATAGATAGAAAAAGACGGACAAATGCTATTTTAGCCACGGGAGCGGAAGTATCACTAAATCAAGCCAAAATATTTGAGTATACCTTTTTGGCATCAAGGCAAGCCTTAAGCCAATCAACATGATCGTCTAGACCAATTTTGACTGTATAAACCCAATGACAACCAACAATAGATTTACCTGCAGGAAGAGACAAGTTTCCAGGTACCACTTGTTTGTAAATTAAACATCTCATCAAGCATAGCCTGCCTCCATTTCGAATGAGAAAGTGCTTCACCTGTAGTCTTAGGAATGGAACTAGAGGACAAAGATGATACAAGGTATAATGGGGTGATGAGAGACGATGATAACTCAAAGGAAGTATAATGTGGGTTAGCATTTCTAGTGGATTGTATACCTTTTTGAAGTGCAATCGATTGGCTAGAAATAGGCAAGTCCGCATTAGGAGCAGGGTCCGACACATGATATGAATCATCTAGGACTAGTGCTGGGCGTGGATGACGATGATAAGTCTGGAGTGGTGGCACTACAACTTGAGATGTAGAAGTAATGGTAGATTCCTCAAAAGTCGATACAAGTAAGACTTGAAGTATGGCTAAAACCTCAGAGACATTAGAATGATAAGAAGATGTATAGTAACCAAAAATGACACATTTGAGAGCACGAGGGGCTAATTTATCTTTACTGGGTCTAAGTTATAAACAAAGCATGTGCTCCCAAAGACAATAAGGAGGATTGAGTAAAGATGTAAGTGAGGAAACAATATGGAATGTGGAACCTGATTTTGAATAAAAGATGAGCGCATTTTATTAATTAAATAACAAGATGCAAGGACTGCATTGCCCCAAAAATGCAGCGAAACATGAGATTCAATTAGGAGAGTGTGAGCAGTCTCAATGAGATGGTTATTCTTCCTTTTTGCTACTCTATTCTCCTAAGAGGTGTACAAACAAGATGTTTGGTGAATAATTCCTTGGTGAGTCATAAATTCCTGAAACTAGGAGGATAAGTATTCTAAGGCATTATCACTACGAAAAGTATGAATATAGACAATAAACTGATTTTGTATTTTCAGCAAAGAAACTTTTGAATATAGAAAATAACTCAGAATGATCTTTCATTAAGAAAACCCAAGTACATCTTGAATAATCATCAATGAAACTAACGAAATAACGAAAACCTTAGGGTGAACTGACTCTACTAAGACCCCAAATATCAGAATGAACTAATGAAAAAATAGATTTTGAACGACCCTCAGTACAACGGGAAAAGGTAGCATGGATGTGTTTCTCAAGATGACACGACTCGCAATCTAATGTGGATAAACTAGACAAACTAGGCATCATCTTCTGCAGCTTGGATAGACTCAGATGTCCCAAATGTTTGTGAATTAGGGTTGCAGGATCTGTAACAGAGCATGTTGTGAAGGAATTCGAAGAGGTAAGATAGTAAAGGCCTTGTGATTCATATCCTGTGCCAATCATCTCTCCCATACTGTGGTCCTGCATGAGGAAAACATTATAAAAAAAGTTATGCCACAATGTAGGACATGCATCAAACGATTAATAGATGCTAGATTAAAAGGAGAACCAGGAACATAAATAACAGAGTCTAAAGTGACAGAAGAGAGGGGCTTGGCTTTTTCGACCCTTTTTGGTTTTGTTTGGATCCCATTGGCTAAAGTAATCGTTGGAAGAGATTGTGAATAAACAATATCAAACAAAAGTGATTTGTTACCAGAAATATGATCAGAAGAACTTGAGTCCATGACCCATGATCCAAGAGTACTAGACTGTGAAACACAAGCAAAAATATTACCCACAACATGAACATTAGGCCGAGTAACTAGGGCTTCTTGTGGAGACGTTTGCTTACTTGTGCAATTCCAAAGAGACTCATTATATTCCTTTATAGCAGTAGGATCATAACTGGGTGGTGGACCATGCAAAATATAACATATGTCACGCGTGTGTCCAAGCTTATGACAATAACTACACTTGGATCAAGATCTTTCAAAACAACCTCCTCTATGATTCTCCATAGGTTGATATGTTAGATTGTCTATGGTTTGAGATGCGAGAACAGAGGAGTTAGTGGTGGATGATGAAACTACTTTGTGACGGGGAGGCATAACAAGACGAAGTAGACGAGAGAATAATTCATTAATTGTAGGAATTGCAGGACTAGCTAAAATTTGATCACGTACTGAATCATGGTCAGGAGGAAGTCCAGCAAGTGTAAGAACTAGAAACAATGTTTGTCGGTGCTCTTGTTGTTTTTCTATGTTCGTGGTGACTGACATCAACATCTCAAATTCCTCCATGATTGCCCATACTTGTCCCAAGTACGGAAACATATTAGATTCTTTTTTCTTTAAGTTGGTCATTCGAGATATTACATCATAGAACCGAGATATGTCATTAGAGTATAAAGCACGAGCCTTTTCCCGAACTGAATAACATGTCCGGAATGGGTGAAACAAGGGCATCAACTTGGAATCAATAGATTGCCATAAGAGACTACATACTTTTGAGAAAAGCTTAAGTTGTTAGAGAGAACACACTTTTATGAGTTAATGATATTCTCAACACGCCCCCTCGAATGATATTCTCAACAAGTCCCCTCCTTCACGTGTAGGCCTGATTTTTTATTCATGGGCCAAACATGTGGAAATTCTTTTTTTAATTTGGGTGGCGGTGAGATTCGATCCCAGGACCTCTGCCTGCTGTGATACCATGTGAGAAATAAAAGAGAAGAATATTATTGAAATTGTGTATTATTACATTGAGACCCTATTTTTATACACACTACATTAAACTCCTTTTCCAAATAGGATTCCTATTCCTATTCTAAATATGATTGTAATACTTATTCCTATTCTAACAATAATCAACAATAAAAATATGCATATACCCACAACTTTGCAAACCGCATACAACTGATTCATAGAAAAACCATATAAGAATATGCACCAAAGTCGGCATATAACAGTATGCGCAGTAAGAAAGCATATGTCGATATGCACAAATAAGATCACAACTTTTAATAAACAAACACTATGCCCAATATCATGCACATTGCTATAGAGTCTACTAAGGCAAATGACTTGTGAGGGAGGGTCTAATGCACATGTAAACCAAAATCCACACTCGCAATTGAATCCCACATATCCAATGTGAACCAAATATGTCTATCAACATACACAAGAATGTGGTAAGGCAAGTCTATAGGCCATTGCTTCAATCTTCTTCAAGATCTTATGGAAGAAACCTTCAAAGAACATGGTCACCCTCTAAGAACTCCAAGTCACAACTCCTTTTTGTGGCGTAGAACTTTTGCCTACTTTGAGTTGTCCGAACTCCGACGTTGTTCTTGTATAACTTTGATCTTATCCAAGTTTGGTTGAATCAAATTTGGACCTAATATCTTTCTTTCATCCAGTTGAAACTGCCTAACTTGAGAGTCCATACAAAATTCACCAACTGGGAAATTATCATAAAAAGGGACGCTTGCATAGAGGGTTCTTGGAGTTCCATAAAGAATCAAGAATGTTCGAGAGACTTCCCGTGTCTTAAAGCTTTAGGGAGAGTGAATGAGAGAATAATCGTACTAATATGATTATATTACGTTATGAGGGACTAAAATTTGTACAAACAAAGGACCATAGTACTGTTATTTTAAAACATAGGATAATAATTTCACGTCGGGAAAGGAGGTCCGAGTCGCACCCCCAAAGCACCTCGAGGGGGGGGGTTATGCATGCCCTCCATCACGTGGGTATTCTTATTTTTGTGTTTGCTAAAGTTCGGTAACTATCGTGGTGCGGACCTCAATGCAGGGACCCTAAAACGTGTCACGGGCCACTTATTAAGTCAAAACTCCCATCTTAGTACTAAAAGAAGGTATAGTATCTTTAATAGGTGGTGGATCGTGCTCAAAACTCAAATTTTGAACCCTAGGAGTGACTTCTTGATTTTAGTGTAAATATGAGGATGATTTGATGTTACTATATTGTAGAAATTCAGATATGTTTTAAAATCATGGTGAATACTTACCAAGACTTAATAGGGTAGAAGAGAGCTCTTGGAGGTTGGTGGAGTCGACCAAAAGGTTAAAAGTGAAAACAGAAACCCCAAAATAATGTTTTAAAACTTTAGGTACAGCTATGTGGCCCACCTAGCCTCCCACATGACCCACATAGATCTGAGAATATTGCTGGCCACATTCTGGAATCGTCCAGGCAGGCTACGTGACCCACACAGGTTAGCCCGGCAGCGTAGCTGCTCTGCTACCTTTTTGTAAAACGATCATAACTACTTATTTAGAAGTCGGATTGATGAGAGGTTGGATGCATTGGAAACTCGACTCGAAGTAATTTAATTTGATAGGTTATTGACCATGTAACTCTTCATATTCTAGGAGATATGATTGATTGAAGCTCACCCTTGTATGATCTTATACGAAAACTTAATCGATAGAGAAACTTTCAAGTCAACTTTGTGCTAAAAGTCCGTTGTGAAAAATTCAAATACACTTCCCACACTTATGATTGGACCTTTACATCTAAGCGCAATCACATTCATTGAGTTCAGGTCTAATTTCATACGTCGAATGTTCCAAATCATAGTCCAAAGGTTCGAGGTGTTACATATACATGCACTTCTGACATAGTGAATTACAAGTTCTTCCATTCGATTACACACTGCAATGGTGGTTTTCTTGGCCGCAAAAGCCGTCGCAGCCACCAGCAGTTTTTCCATGATTTTCATGTTCCAAAACACATCCTGACCCTGGAACTTCACTCAAATCATACCAAAGAAGTCATAAAACATAATATGAACTTGTTAACATGCTTGAAACATATTTGGAATGCAAATACTCAAAATAAGGAGTTGGGGTTGTTACATTTTGTGATGAGTATTAGGAATGGGAATGAGGGAGAGGGGAGAAATGGGCAGTATAAGTTGGGTAACACCTCTTGATCTTGTCAGTTTTTGCTGGAAAATGACTTTTTTGCCAGTGCCCATTGGGAGGGGGTGGGAAAATTTGAAGTATCAAGTGCTGCTTTCATCTTTGAATTCTGTTCCATATAATTATATAACCTATGCATTCAGTGACTCAGTTATGCTTCTCCCTGAATTATATTTAGATTTTATAGCCGAAATGGTATGTAGAGTGTAAAAAAATATAATATTTTATTGCGAAGATCATTCCAGTGCTTGAAGTTCTTTTTTCTTTTTCTCTTTGACATTATACAGGAACTAGTTACTGAAGCTAGATTTTGGGGAGCATTTGGGTTGTATTCGATTTTAACATTGGTGCGTGATTTGTTTTCTATAAGTTAATCTGCATTTTGTGTTCTTCTTTTGCGGTAGATTGACTTCGTCACCTCAGTTTGGCCAAGCATGTGTTTTCGTATTTGATCAAAAAATAAGATGGCTAAATGGCTTCCTTCAAGCAGGCTTACCTTGCTGCGGGGCTGAGTGGAGGTTTCTTGACATTTGTAATGTCAGCATTCATGCTTCTTGCTTGGATTTCCTTTCGCCTGTCTATGAAGTCCTTTGTTGTCGGATCATTTAGGTATATCTGTTTCACTGCTAACTACTTTTTGTTTGTATAACTCCAGAAGACTGTATATTCTACTGTTGATAGTTTATGCTTCTGACGTTCAAACCTATTGCTCATTAGTTAATTTTAACGTACTCTGCTGATCAAAAGTTGTTTTTGTCAGGTCAGCTGCATGTTATGTGATCCCTCTCATTCCTTGTCTAATGTACATGGTGTATTTTGGCGGATTTCTTGTTGCTTTTGTGATTGAAAAAATGGGCATGACAGGCTCACTTCCCCCACCTTTTGGTTAGTATTTCTGACCTGGTTTCTAGAGTAGATATTGACTGAGTACACTTGTCAAACATTTGATCCCTTTCATTTCTTGCCTTAATGTATGTGATGTATTTTGGTGGATTTCTTGTTGCTTTTGTGATTGAAAAAATGGGCATGACAAGCTCACTCCCCCTTCTTTTTGTTCGTGCTTCTGACCTTGTTTCTAGAGTAGATATTGTTGAAGCATACATGCCAAACATTTGATGATTAATTGATAAATTTGTACTCATTTCTAGAAGATTGCCATTGCCATTGAGGTTATATGTAATGACTTCAGCATGCTAGCCTTACGTTCCACGTAGATACGTTGGCACACAGGTTGATCTACATAATAGTGGCATTGATTAACAAGTTTGTAACTAATTAGACAATGAAATGAAAGGTTGAGTTACCGAACCTGAGTCAAAATTTTGCAGTCAAATTGGTATTTTAGATCAAGTTACAACAATTGCAGTTGAAATTCTTTAATATAAATAGTGCAGATTGTTTATTAATCCATGCTGAAATGCTTCATTTATGCACTGAATCTCGATTAGACTAGCTTCTTTTCATGTCCTGCTATCAAGCTTTAAAAATTCATCTCTCTTAGTAGCCAAATTATAGAGCATGTGATAAAAATTCTTTTAATTTTGGAATATGTAGTCTTAGTCTCTTGGTTAATTTTGCCTTCTTGAAATTTGTTGATTGCCATATTCCAGAATTATTTCCCTCTGGTACCAGTAGGGCTGGGCACATTTTGGTTTGAACTGAAAAAACCAACCGAACCAATCTTTTATTTTAAAAATAAATTGGCTTCGTTTTTTCGGTTTGTTCCGTCAGTTTCAGTTTTAATTTTTTAAAATTCAGTTATTTGGTTTGGTTTTTGGTTATTGAATATTTTATTCAGTTAACCGAAAAATCGAATTTCTAGCACTGAAGCTGAAGCATTGGTCGTCCTGGCGGTGATCTGCGTCTCTGACTCCATTAGAGAAACAAATGGTTTGCATAGAAGTGGCACAACACTTTTGCCAATTGAGATTAGTGAGGTGTTTGATTGTTTCATTGAGAGAAATGAACACTTCTGATGATATCTCCTCTTGCAATGTGGAGGGTTGCAGGTCCATCAACTCCAGCGTGTTCACCGCGTCAACCAGATACTTCTGTAAATTTGGCACATCTGAAGAAGTAAGAATTCTAGTGGTGGGCATTCCTATACACGTGTGGTCCCAGAAAGTCTTCCAAGAAATTGGAGAAGTTTGCGGAGGAAGAAACAGAGCTCAAAAACCACATGAAGTGGGTGAGAATACTGGTGGCCAACGATAGTAGGAGAATTTTGAGAGAGGTATCATAGGACGGAGCGGAATTACCTTTCACTTTATGGGTGGAGTGTAAACTTAGATTCAAAATATCGCCAGAACTAGGTTGTGAACTGTCAGAGAAGTCGCAAGGATGAAAGCCAGTAGAAAGTTTAAAATATCGCCAGAACTAGAATCCCATCAATTTAGGAGTTCTAGTCAAAGACAACACGTGGGTGACAAGCCTAAAACAGCTGGAGGTGAAAATTTAAATGAAACATGTGACTTGCACATGACTCACTTAAATGTGAGACTGGATTTGGGCTTCTCGGACAAGACCAAAAGAACTGAACCCCAAAAATTAATCAACCCAGATAGAGCTGGACAAGTGATTTTCTACGAAATTCAAGGAGATAGCAGTCCAGAAGTTCTCATAGACGACAACTTCATTGATGCCATGGCTCTTCTGGTATCTTGGCATGCAACAATAGTTACAAAGAAAAGGAACACCTACGTGGCAATGACGATGATGGCAACCAATGTTGTCAAAGGCGCGCTTAAGCCTTGATGCGAGGCTCAAAACGTGTTGAGCACTTTGCCTCGCTTTATGTGCACTTCAGTGTCGTCATCAAGGTTCTAAGGCTAATATTTCCTTGCCAATGAGCCTCTTCTAAAGAACTGACACTAAACAATTGATATCTCATTTGATCATAATTTTTTTAAATTTCTTTGGTCATATATTTGTCATTCATTCATGTATATAATTATTAGTCTTGGACTAAACAAATATATTTGTTTCTTCTCCCTTTGTGCCTTTTTTCATTAAAGCCTACACTTTATTTGCGCTTTGCGCTTAAAGACCTCACACACCTTAGAGCTTTGCTGCGCTTTTCGCCTTTGATAATACTAATGGCAACAGAGGACCTAAACGGGGGAAATCTTTTGGCGGTAAGAGAATAAGATGATCTCTCAGAAGCAGAATTGGCGATAGAAGCAACAGTGAAAGAGAAGAAAATGGACTTATGTTTTTAATAAGGAACTTGTTAATTGGAAGGTTGAAGCAAAGGCAGTTGTGATCCACCAACAACAAGCAAGCCAAGTGAAAGAGCAAGAAACCTCCACTTGGGTAAAACTAAATCTGATTAAGTTGGGTAAAATTTTTGGGGTATGTAACTTATATTATACGGAGAATGACTTGTTTCTTTCTATTCATCTAGACAAGATACTTATACAAATACATATGCTTCTATGAAAGAATACTAATCAAAGTAAATCAAGGAAATCAACTAAGAATCTGCTCCTATAATTAAGTTAGCAATATTTATTGAAGATATAATATTTACACCTATTATATTCTATAACAGGGTACTATCTAGTTAAGGGGGAAACAATGCAGCTACCTAAGCTCTCTGGTGGTCTTGGAGTTAGGAATCTTCGAATCCTCAATGAATGCCTCTTGATGAAATGGCTGTGGAGATATGTGGAAGAAGAACAAGCTCTTTGGAGAGAAGTTATACATCACATGTATGGCCGAGACTCGCAATGGTGTACCAATGAGGTTTCTATGCCATATGGAGTTTCAACATGGAAAACAATAAGATCTTTCTGGACCAAACTAACAGGAAACATCAAACTCAGAATAGGAAATGAAGCTAAAATCCTATTCTAGAAAGATGTTTGGGTAAGACAGGAGGCATTAATGTAATCTTTCCCTGACTTATTCTCTTTCTGTAGCAATCCAGATATCACGCTAGCTGAGAGTTGGGCAAATGGTTGGGATATATCTTTTAGGAGACGTTTGAATGATTGGGAAATAGTTAAGGTGGCACAATTGTTACATGCAATCAATGAGTTTAATGGTTTTGCTGTAAGGACAGACAGTCTCGTGGGTACACTCTGAGGATGGAAGGTTCACAATTAACAAGCTCTATAAGAAGGAATTGGGAACTCAATAAGGCCTCAAGTTGGCTAGATGGAAATATGTATGGACAAGCCAAGCACCAACCAAGATCAAATGTTTTGTATGGTTGGTAGCTAAGAGGGATTGTTTGACTCAGGAGGTACTGTTGAGGAAAGGTGCACAACTAGTACCTAGGTGTTTTCTATGCAAATGAGACAAATGAGACCAACAACCATCTTTTTCTAGACTGTAGAGTCATAGATCAACTATGGTCTCTGTTTTTGAGGCTCACTGGTAACAGTTGGACGATGCCAGAGCATACTACTGATCCTTTTGAGTTATTGGATCAGGAGAGAAGGAAGTAAAAATCAAAAGAACTGGTGGAGAATTATTCCAGCTTGCATATTGTGGTTCAGTGACGGAGCCAGAATTTTGATCAAGGGGTGTCAAAATATAAAGAAGCAAAATTGCATAGAAGCCAAAGAGTGTCAACATGTAATATATATATATATATATATATATATATACACAAGTGGATTAAGATACGAAGGCTT
>JAJOOH010024351.1:0-21830 GCA_029582605.1 Solanum gracilifrons | reverse complement strand
ATATAAAGCTAAATATAAACTAGGTGATGTGGCACCTCTCAATGGCCACCATTCATATTTATTTATTTTTCTCAAATTTTTGATTTTTTTTAAATTTATTCTTTATTTATATGCTATATTAAAAAGTTCAAAATCACTTTAAAATTATATTTTCTTAATTACACCTTCCTCATTTACTTTCTTTATTTTCCATAAAAAAAAATTCAGTTTATGAAACCGGCCTATCACTAATCATCTAATAACTCCACCTAAAGGGTTACTCTACAAAATAAAAGGATCTTTTATCTTCCTTCTGTTTATTTCTCATGACTTCATCTATCACTATACAAGTATCAGAAATACATGCTACATGTGACAAAAATTGGTATCATCTCAATGATTTAGGGTAATATGATTAAATATTTTTGTTTTAATTTTTTTTCTTTCAAATTTTCATTTTCATCTTTCACATCTACTGATTGATTCCAACATATGGATTCCGACTTCTTATTTTGTAGGAATATATGTTCAAGGGAGCATGTTAGAGGAGTGCAAGATGATCAAGATTCGAGACTAAGGAGATGAGAGCTTCTTATCAATATTTATATATAATATAAAGTTAGGCGTTAGAGAAGTGATGCACCTTTTTTATTATCAATTTTATTTATTTATTTTATAATTTTATTTACTTATTATTGTACAAAAATAAATATGTCAATTAGTATTTCATCGTTATATAAAGGAGAAACATAGAGAAAGTGATGTGACAACTCTCTATGACTTTGGGCCTTTTTTCTTATTTAAATCAATTATTTTATTATAAAAGTAATTACTTAATTTATTGTAAATAAATATTTCATTAGTGAAGGAACATTTACAACAAAAAACTCTTCACATGTCAATTTACAAGGTCTAAAAAATATCTATAACTCACATCTCTCTAATTTCCACTCTTAAATTTTTTTCTTTTTTTTTTGCCTTCTCTGAATTACAAAATGACAATTTTTTTTAATATTTTAAATATTTCTCTCTTTATTATTTTAATTATTTACAATCAATCTATATATCTATATGTATAATCTATATCTATTTATTAGATCTAAAAATTATCTCTTAATTATACATTTTTTTCTATTTATGTATTTTTAATTATTATACAAAAAATGAATATGTCGATTACTACTCCTTCATTTATTCATGCTCTTTAATCTAAAAACTTAATAGTCTTTATTCATTACTCCTATGACCTTTGATGATTATACTCCTAAATTATATTAATAGTCATATATATATATATCATAATAGTAAGTGGCATATTTATTTTTGAATAAAAATTAAAAATAAATAAATAAATAGAAAAAAATGTATAATTAATAATGTGTTATGTTTATAAAAAAAACACTCCTTTAATTTTCGTAATTTATGTTACATATGCCATGCTAGAAAATTAATTTTCTTCAACTCTTTTAATTATGAGAAAAACTCAAAAGTCCCTAATTATTTAATTAATTTTTTCTCACGCTATTGCATCCATCCCATTCAAGCTAATTGTTTCTCTTAAATAACCTTCTTTTAAATCTTTGGTTGGTTACATACTTATAGTGAATATGTCTAGCACCAAAATGGTGTCTTTCACTATTTTTTTATCCTTCATGTGATGAGTAACAAATTTTATGTTGCCTCCCCAATTTTATATATATTAGTTGAAGTGCTTAAGATTTTTTGCTATTTTAATTATTTGTAAGTAGTCTGTTATTTAAAGTTCATCACGAATTTTAAATATAAAGTTTTTTCTATTGAACATATGTACCAAAAAGTTAACTACAAATGTGTTATTTGAATTTTTGTTTTCAGCTTTCTTCTTATTGTGTTATCGTAATTCACATTGTTTAAAATTTAATCGTAGGTTTTATTTAGTTTTTAAAATCAAAGATAGACTTGTACATTCGTATTATCTTTTCGAATAAAAAATAAAGAGCAAAATATACTTTTAGATTTTTTATAATATTGAGGTATTAGATAAAGATTAAACCATAAATTTATAAAGATTTTTTATTATCGCGCGAACAAATTTACTAGTTATCTTATAAGACCTAAACATGCAACAAATCTTAAATAATTAAACATATATATAATTTAATTTATTGAAGCATGCCAAGATGAAAATTAAGGGAAACAAATGCATGTCTTTTTTTTGTTTGTTTCTGTTTTCTATCCGGTATTCAATATCTAATTTGGGATCTGACTAAATTTGAATTCGCACGTTATACCTCGGGCGACGCGAACAATTTCTTTTCCTATGCCAAAGGACTAAGCCCGAAGTTTTTAACATCATAAGCATCCCACTATTACCATAAAAACCACTAATTAAGATAAGTACATTTTAGTATTACTAATTAATTACAAGTGAAAAAGAACAAAGATAACCACTTAAATATACTTAGGGCCGGTATGCTTTGAAAATCTATACACTATCATTTGATTACTTTTTTTTTATATATTAATTAAGTCAAGCTCATTCATCACAATCAGTGAAAGTTAATTAACTGTGGAAATTATTTTATATCAATTCACGCATGGATTTTTCTATTAATTAAATAAAATAATTTAAAATATATATTAACTATCCAATATTATTATTTAGTTTAATAGTCATACTTTGAAACTTAATTTGGATGATAATATGGTTAAGGATAAACTTGAAGCTAGATCCACTAGTGACATGTCTTTGTCTACTAATTTTGTCTCTAATTTCCAAAATTAAGTTAGCCTAGTGAAGATGATGTAGATCCATCTTAAACTAATTTTTTATTTGCTTAAACAAATATTTTTGTGAAGAAATTTTTTTAACAACCCTAACTACTATTCAAAGAAACATATCTTTCCTTTGACCAATTTTAATTTGTCCATGTGTATCCATCAAGGAAAAAAACAACTAATTTGTTTTAATATATTCAAATAAAAAATAAACTATAAAGTCAGCTCATTATGCATGCTGAGTTGAACAATTATCAATTATTTATTTATAACATTTTGTTGAACCATTTTATTCTTGTTTCTCACTATAAAAATAATAATAATTGAACATTGTAAACCTAGAGTTAACTTCCTTTTTTTGTTTTGTTTAATGTTTCTTGGGAAAGCTGGAGGGTAATCTAATTAATTAAATGAGATATGTGTTGATGTTGGAAGTAATAAGTCAAAGTTGGAGTAGTAATTCTAGGTTGATTAGGATTTGTTATCTATGATATTTACTTATTTATGTTTAATTAGAATTTGTTAGTTAGAGTATCTTCTAGTCCTAGTCTAATTTTGTTTTTGATTTTATAAATAGAGATGTTATTAGTTATTTTCAATACAGAGAAATACATAGAAATATACATAAACATATAGAACTTTTGAGTTTATAAATAAAATATTTTCCTTCATAGGAGAAAATAAAGTGGGTATTTGATCATATTCATAGTAAAATTTGAAGAAAAGAAACTTTTTGTTAAGTAAAAAATATTTTTTTGTTGTTTTTCACCGATTCTTGAAAATTCTAGAATTTTTTGAAATTTATGACTAAGCATAATTTTTGGAGTTCAACTTCAATAAAAAGTGAAAAAATTTCATAGCTAAACACTTCTCTATTAAACGTTTTTCTATTTTTAAAACTTAAAATCGAGACCTTAATTTAATTTAAAGGTGAAAACTTATACGCTCGAAAATTCATATGTGACTTTTACTCGAATTCATATGTTTAAATATTTAATCATAAATTCAGCTATTATCCGAATAGTATCAATTTAAGATCTCACCCCACGCAATTATCATGGAAATCATTAATCATAACTTTGTCGAGATGGAGGAGACAGTCAAACATTTGCTTTGAATAAATTTTGTCTTTTCTTTTTTCTCTTAATGTTTTTGTTTGAAAATTAAACCAACTAGCAAATGGCTTTCTTATCATTTATATATACTCTCTAGTCTCTTCTCTTGCCTTTATGGCCATTCACTCCGATAAAAATAATTTTTAATGTCAATAAATATGCATATTAATAAAGAGTGATAAATTTTTTATTGATATTAATTAATTGTCATTGTATTTAATATCAATATAGGCTTTAAGGGTATTTACAAAGACTGTTAATTACTTCTAAAAGAACAAATATATTTAATGGTAATGAAACTATTATCATTAATTAATTGTCGTTAAAGATTATTTTTGGATAGTGAATGCTTCATGTATTTGTGAGTGATACTAATTACTCCATCCGTGTTTTAATTTCATGTGATGTTATTTGATCTGACACAAAATTAATAAAAAGCTTTGAAACTTATGATCTAAAACAAGTCATCGCTTTTTATGTGACTATAAATCATCTTATTAAGAGTAAAATGAACATTTTAAAATTATATTATTACCAAATATATATGTGTTATTCTTTTTGAAACGACTAAAAAAAAAGTGTATCACGTAAATTAATATCAGATAAGTAGTATTTTTTTCCAATTTCAACTCCCCCCTCCCCAAAAAAAAAAATGGCAGGTGTATTCGGTGAAGAGATAGTTGATTTTTTAAAATTATCAGTGCAAAATTTAGTTTATTTTTTTAAAATCTGAAATTTAAAGATGTGAAACACATTAAAAAGTGGCACCTCACTTGTAAATATTTTAAGCAGAAAAATCAATATTACTATAAATCCACATGCACACATTATATTATTGTTCAAAAAGATCGGCTTAACTTGTTATCATCAAATAGTATTAGCACGATCTGATTAGAT
Organism: Solanum gracilifrons; assembly: GCA_029582605.1. NCBI lineage: Eukaryota > Viridiplantae > Streptophyta > Magnoliopsida > Solanales > Solanaceae > Solanum > Solanum gracilifrons. The sequence continues at coordinate 17,082 of JAJOOH010024351.1, read as the reverse complement.
GTAAACCTTGAAAAATTTAATGTTCGATACCATTTAATAAAATGTGAATCACAAATTATTATTTTTCCTCATCCAATATTCGTATTAAAAATCAATTAATTTAAATTTATCTTTTACAGGGTCCATTTCTAAAATCAGAACAGAAGAATCTCAGACATCCACCAAAACTCATATGGGTGATCACAAATTTCTTCTCATATCACAAAATTATAGCCTCATAGTTTTTTTTTTCCTTTTAGAATTATCGTTCACACGAGTAAAGACTACGTTAACCCCTTTTTTTGACAATGCTAAAAACGAAGAACTGAGAAGGTAACAAATACAATGAAATGTACACGATTCCTCCATCATATTGACATAAAAAATGTAAATTAATCAAAACCAATGAAATTTATGTATTACAAAAATAATGAAAAAAAAGAAAGAGATGACACGACTTACGAGTATTGAAAATACACTACTTTTAGCAAATTCGATACACGATCGGACCTGTAGCAATAAAATTGTAGCAGAGAATGTCAGGAACACACGATTAAGATTTAAGACCAGGCGCCGTACACAAAACAAATATTTCTTCATTCGGTAGGTCAACGCGCCAGCCGCCTCTTGCAGAAGTTTGACTCAACTGAAATTGTGAAGAAATTAGTGCTTGGGTTGGGTTGGGGTGAGGGGTCATTTAAGTTCTAGAAAATATAATGAAGTTTTAGAAGAAAAAAAATTTGATACTGTACAAAAATTAAAATTGGAAAACAAATAATCGTAAATATTACTCCCTCTGTCCCAATTTATGTGACACTTTTCATTTTTCGAGAGTCAAATAGTTTAAGTTTGACTGGGAGTTTGCGCATGAAATTTATATATTTGTAAACTACATAAAAAGTACTATAAATCACAATAATTAATAATTTCAAAATGTTTAAAAGATCTTTAAAAAACTTACGGTCAAAGATAGATTCGTTTGAATCTTGAAATCCGAAAAGTGCTACATAAAATGGGATGAAGGGAGTATATTGAAAGTGATTCCGGTCTAACATAAATACAAATGACATAATACATAAACATGACCTTTAACTAAAATTAAGCGAACAACTATGCCCTCCAATTTTGAATGTGAACAAATAGACACTTAAAGTTGTATAAAATTGAACAAGTAGATACAAGTGTCCTACATGGCACAATACACGTAGGACGCCATGTAGGACACAAAATTGTCATGTAGGGTGCCATGTAGGACGAATGTGTCTATTTGCTCAATTTTATACAAATTTAAGTGTCTACTTGTGCACACCCAAAGTTAAAAGTCATGTTTATGCATTATGCCTACATTGTAGTTCATTGCATCCTAAGGTTATGCACAATCACTTCTAAACACATGTTGCACTAATTACCAATAAGAGAAATTTCAACACAAAGTATCTGTTAATTCGAAAGGAGTTTTTAACTTACTTTTATTTCAGAAAACAAATCTATTAATTTGAGGGAATGAACCTGATTAATTTGGAGAATGAATCTTTAACTTACTTTAACAAATAGTAACTAACATTAAATTAATAAATTTTTCATTAACAAAAATACCATTCCAAGTTATCACAAAAAAAATATGAACTCTATCACCCCTTTTTTTCTCTCTTCAAATGGTCAATTTGGGCGGCTTTTTATTTCCAAAAAAGCTCTGGTCCTTCAAATTTCAAAAGCCACCAAAAATTAAAAAAAACAGTACTTTAACTACAAAACACACACAACAAAACAAACCCTTTTTCAAAATTTTAATAACCAAAAATAAAAACTAGTACTACTACATATAACCTATAGTATTAAATTATTCTTGCGTACGTGCATTTTTGTATTAAAAAGTTTGGTTTGGTCCATTTTGCAGGCCCTCCCTTTCTGAAATTCAACTCCATTTTCCCATGTTTATTCCTTGCACAGAGATATTGTTTCTGAACTACCAAAACCCCTTTTCTTAAACATAGTAAAATACCATTTCTTTCTTGTTTTGCACAAATTTCTATAACAACAACAACTCATCTGTCACACAACAAAAAAAAAAATAAAAAAATAGAACAAATAGTACTGGAAGAAATCAAGATTCAAGATTGAGTTATGTCAGAAGAGGAATCTGATATTCTTCTTCCTGTTGTATTATTCCACTTCTTGCTTCTAATCACTACTGGTAAGTCTGAGTTTTTTTTTTCGAATTTTCAAGATTGTACTCAGAATTCAGATTGTTGTTTTATGAGGTTTTTAGGTGATTTGTAATACTAAAGTTTTGATTTTTATTTATAGTTTGTGGAGATACCCTGGAGAGTGACAAGCAAGTGTTACTGAGTTACAAGGATTTTCTTGAACAGCAAAATCCGGTTAATAAAGGATACAGGCATACAGAATGGAATGCTTCTGATTCGTCTCCGTGTAATTGGCGTGGGGTTTTTTGTGATGGTGGAGTTGATCGTGTTACTCGAATTGATCTCTCTGGTGATAGTTTGGCTGGGAATATGTTTTACAACTTCTCAGCTATGACAGAGTTGACATATATTGATTTGTCTATGAATACAATTGGAGGGTCTATTCCTGCAGACTTAGGCCAATGTAAAAACCTGAGATTCTTGAATTTATCGCATAATATTATTGATGGGGAGCTTAATTTGACTGGTTTGAACAATTTGCAAGTTCTTGATTTGACCATGAACAGGATTCATGGTGAGATCAGTTTAACTTTCCCTGGAATTTGTGATAGTTTGGTGGTTGCAAACATTTCGAATAACAATTTTACTGGTGAGATTGGAAGTACTTTTGATCAGTGCTGGAATCTTAGATATCTTGATTTGAGCTACAATAACTTGACTGGAGGATTGTCATTTGGTTTTGATAAGCTTAAGGAGTTTTCGGTATCTAAAAACAAGTGTAATGGCTCTCTGTCTTCGTCGTTTTTCACTCCAAACTGCACCTTGCAGGTGTTGGATTTATCAGAAAATGGATTCGTTGGAGGAGTGCCTAAAGAGATATCGAATTGTAAGAACTTGGAGGACTTGAATTTGTCTGGAAATAACTTTTCAGGGCCAATTCCTGGGGAAATTGGATCAGTTATGAGTCTTCAAGCACTTTACTTGGGAAGCAACAATTTTTCAAGGGATATTCCAGAGAGTCTATTAAGTTTAAGTAACTTAGTGTTTCTTGATCTTAGTAGAAACAACTTCAGAGGAGAAATACAAGAAATTTTCAGGCAATTTACACAGGTAAAGTTTCTTCTGTTGCATGGTAATTCTTATACTGGAGGTATAGTTAACTCTGGAATTCCCAACTTAGTGAACCTTTCTCGATTGGACTTGAGCGATAACCAATTCTCCGGTCCATTGCCAGTTGAACTTTCCAAGATGAAAGGGTTGAAGTTTCTGATTCTTGCATATAACCACTTTAATGGAAGTATACCATCAGTATACGGGGATATTCCGACACTTCAGGCCCTTGATCTTTCATCTAATAAGTTAACTGGCTCAATACCACCAAGTTTAGGGAAGCTAAGCTCACTTTTGTGGTTGATGCTTGCTAACAATTCACTGACCGGTGGAATCCCACCCGAGTTGGGAAATTGCAGTAGCTTATTGTGGTTGAATCTTGCAAACAATCAGCTTTCTGGTTCAATTCCACCTCAGTTAGCAAGAATTGGTTCAAATCCTATGCCTACTTTCTTGTCGAATAGGGCTAAGGATAAGGTCACTGCTGGCTCGGGGGAGTGTTTTGCTATGAAGAGATGGATACCAGCTGATTACCCTCCATTTAGCTTTGTATATCCTCTCCTTACCAGGAAGAATTGTAGAAGCCTATGGGATAAATTGCTCAAAGGATATGGTTTATTTCCAGTGTGTAAACCAGGTAGTAATGTTCGTTCAAATCAGATATCAGGCTATCTTCAACTTAGTATGAACAAATTTTCTGGTGGGATCCCTCCTGAAATTGGCAGCATGCAGAATTTCAGTATGCTTCATTTGGGTGTAAATGAATTCGCTGGCACGCTCCCTTCAGAGATTGGCAAAATGCAGCTAGTAGTACTTAATATTTCACAAAACAGAATATCTGGTGAGATTCCAAGCCAGATTGGCAACATTAAGTGCTTACTGAATCTTGATCTGTCCAGCAACAATTTCTCTGGTCTGTTCCCAGCTAGTTTTAGTAACTTGACTGATCTAAGCAAGTTCAATATCTCTTACAACGCGTACATCTATGGTACTATACCAGAAAGTGGGCAATTAGCCACATTCGAGAAGTCATCATACCTTGGCGTTCCATTGCTGCACCTTCCACCTTTCATTGATAACACTAGGAATAATACTATAAACAAGGGTGGAAGTTTCAAAAGGCCTGCAAAGGTTGGTACAATTTTGGTATTCATGGCTTTGCTGCTGGCTGTGCTAGTTTGTGGACTTATGACACTTGTTATCTGCCTCGTTCTAAAATCTCCGATAGATACACCAGGATACCTACTGGAGGATTCAAAGGGCCGACACGATCTTGCATCGAGTTCAGGTGCATCCTCACCATGGTTGTCTAATGATGTTAAGGTTATCCGCTTGGACAAAACAAGCTTCACACATTCTGACATATTGAAGGCCACAGGCAGATTCTCGAATGACAGAATTATAGGGAAGGGAGGATTTGGGACAGTTTATCGCGGAGTCTTGCCTGATGGAAGGCAAGTGGCGGTGAAAAAGCTACAAAGAGAGGGAATTGAAGGGGAAAGAGAGTTTAGAGCTGAAATGGAAGTACTAAGTGGAAATGACTTTGGTTGGCATCCGAATCTTGTAACACTTTATGGTTGGTGCCTTAATGGATCAGAGAAATTGTTAGTCTATGAATACATGGGAGGTGGAAGCTTAGATGAGATCATCACAGATAGAACCAAATTCACATGGAAGAAACGACTCAACGTGGCAATTGATGTTGCCCGTGCTTTAGTCTTCTTACACCACGAGTGTTACCCTTGTATCGTCCACAGAGATGTCAAGGCTAGCAACGTGCTGCTAGACAAAGACGGAAGGGCAAGAGTCACAGATTTTGGCCTAGCTAGGGTTATGGATGCTGGAGATAGTCATGTTAGCACAATGGTTGCTGGTACAGTCGGGTACGTTGCACCAGAATATGGACAGACATGGCAGGCCACAACAAAAGGCGATGTCTACAGTTATGGAGTGCTGGCAATGGAGTTAGCCACAGGGAGACGCGCTGTAGATGGAGGCGAGGAATGTCTAGTTGAATGGGCGAGACGTGTGATGGGAGACGGAAGGCAAGGATTCACCAGAGCCATAATACCAGTTTCTCTTTTGGTATCAGGCCTAGCAGAGGGAGCAGAGGAATTGTGTGAGTTGCTTAGAATAGGAATAAGGTGCATTGCTGATAGTCCTCATGCTAGGCCTAACATGAAGGAAGTATTGGATTTGTTAATCGCGATTTCGCGCAGCCAAAGATCAGGATCCAGTCGTAGCACTTCTCCTTCATTTTGATCAATTTTTGTTTCAAATTACACAGCAAAGTGTCAATAGTTTTTTTTTCTTCACATTTGTAACATACACACATTACATTCTTCTTGTAAACAGTTCTTTTTAGATTCTTTGTTCAGGCACTCTTGTTTGTTAGGATCATAAGAGTTGAAATGTGAATTTTACTTTTCAAAATCTTTTTGCTTTAGAGTTTATGTTTTGTGCATCGTAAAGATTTCTTACGTTTATCATATTATATACAACAAGAAGTAACTCTACATATCAAGCCTGATGTGGTAACTTGGACCTTGTTTTATAGTTTAAATTGCACTTAATTATAGAGGAAATGAAATGTTAATCCAAGTAAAAGCAAGTGAAGGAGACCCACCAACCAACCTATAAGGCAAATGTAAAACAAAGTTATGTTATGGATTAGTGCATGATTATGATGATCATCATCATAAATTCATAATTAATTATCTAGTACACGGAATTTGTTGTTAATTAATTAGGTCATAATCAGGTCTTGTAATTGCCATTTTTTTTATTATAGTGGATGACTAAAGGAGATCAAAATGAGCACTTGAAAAAATACATGATTATTGTCCCCATAATTCAAGATTATCTACTTATAACAGTAGCTAAATTAATCAAAATTTAATGACTTACAAAAAACATGGTGGGTTTTCCCCAAAATGGTGTAATCATGAACATTTAAAGTGGATGTAGAAGTTTAATTAAGTTAGCACTAATTGGACGTACTATTCTAATGCATTGAATATTTTTACTAATTATAAACCACCGTGTTTAAGAATCAGGAAAATGATGGAAGGCATTAATAATTCTTTAAAGTGAAGTAAGGTGTACATATTTATAGACTCATAACACTCTTAACTCTGCTCCTATGTAACTCATGGACCACTAACTCATCTTATCAATTGTGACAAAAAAGTCCACGTGGCAAATATAGGACATATAAGTAAGCAGGTCTTACCTACTATCAATGCATTTTAAAGCCGTATGGATCTAGATCCAAAGTAGACAATGTCATTATCGTGCACGTTTGATGGTAATGTCAAGGAAAGTGTGAAATCAACTACATTATACCGGGCTGTGCTAGCACGATCCACTAAAAGTGCCCCCCAAAACCCCCAATGTTAAGTGGGCCTGTAACAGGCCGGACCAAACCAAATCAGACAGATTATGAGGACTAGGGGACCTGGGCCCGATAGACCACCCCAGTTGTGAGCCCGGTACATGGCTCGTACAGGGGTGGGCATGTTATGGTATAGTACGGTATTTAAAAGTTTCGATATCGTAATTTCAGTATTCAATTTTCAAAACGATTTAATTTGGTATGGTTCAATGGTATGGTAAATCGGTAACCATATTGTTCAACTTCGACTAATATATACTCGTATAATAGTATTATGACTTCGACAAATAAAAAAAGGTCTCAATTGTATTGTACTAACACATTACACATGTAGAAATATGTATGCAAAATAAAGTACAAACAACTCCTTTTGTTAATCAATTGCAATTAAATCAAAATAGAGTAGTCAAAGTTTTAACTTCTAAACATTTAGTTTATACTAATACTAGGTTGCATATTTGTTAGATTTTAATAATGTACATATTATTTATGTAACTATATACTTCGGTATGGTATTCGGTATTTCGGTAGGTTATATCTAAATATCAAATACAAAAAAAAAATTAAAATATATCCCATATCAAATACCATAATATCAAAACCATGATATTAAAATTTCGGTATGATATGATATTTCGATATATACCATACCACGCTCACCCCTAAATAAGAGACTTAAAACTATTTAAACATCGAAGACCTAGCATCTAAGATTAATCTAAATAAAATTTCGTTTCGTCGAAATTTCTTTGTATTTTCACAAAACAGAGATTTAATTTAGAATTCACTATACTATTTTATCAATTCTAATCACAATTTATAAAAGACTAAAAGGTGTGAGGTGAGGAGGTGGCATGCGCCAAAATGCTCGTACTAATTTTTACCAAGTGCACAATTAACGCCTGATCATTTACTTGACAATAATGCCCTTCATAATAATAATCTCCATTTTTTCAACACCTGATTTACAAATATTCTAATCAAGTTTCCATTCTAATTCTATGGCTGTAGAAACTAAAATCTGAATGTTAATGATTAATTAGACATGACTAATGAAGACAGGATAATGGAGAATGCAATTCAGCGTGAGTTACAATATAAACAGAAGATTGCTAATTTATTTCCAGAGCATGATGCTATTGATGTTCTTCCCTTGGAGGTAGGTTTGTTACTTTGTTTCATGACATGTATCACTATTATATCGGCGATTAGACAGGATATGATGCAATTTCAGCTTACCGAGGATATGATTCTAGATAGGGGCATGTGTAGTTTGCGGATTAGGATTATGATAGAAAGTTAGTAGGTAGTGGAGTGTTATCTTGCTTTCTGACGGATTTAGATTTAGTGGTGTCTGTCGTAGTATTAGCCCTTATTCTTCTACTAGTTTCTTGCTTTAGATATTTGCGATTATATGTTGTTTATTGTGTTTTGGTTATAACACTATTTTGTTGTTACTGTTCTTTTTATAAATGAGCTTTTCTTTTTAGTTGTCATATTTTCTTTACTATCGTTTTCCCTTTTCATTACTTTGATTTGCTACACTTGAGCCGAGCGTCCTTCAGAAACAACTTCTCTACCTTCATGAGGTAGGTGTAAAAGTTTGTGTATGCTGCTCTACCCTTCTCAGACTCCACTTGTGTGATTTGATTTCACTAGGTATGTTGTTGTTGTAATTGAGGGGGGAAGGGAAATGAGGGGATTACAAGATTGAGGAATCAAACTCTCACCAACAAAGTGAAAGTTCATGCATCAACTGAGCTACTGAGATTTCCGACTGAATATGTCACTTTATTTCTGGGAAATTTATCTATAACTGCTACTCCTCAATACTTACTATAATATGCTTGTCTTGAATTAGTAGGAGATTAAGATTTGGGATTTACTCTGCATATCTGATAATTTCTGTGATAGATTCGTCCTTCTAATAGAACATCATCGTAAGTTTTAGGTAAAACGATGGAAAGCTTTGATTTCGAAGAGAAACATATCCACTGATGGAAGAGCAGAGTGCAGCCAAACAACAACAACCTGTAAATATGAATCTGATGAAGAAATTAATGCTAGAGGTAATTCATCTTTAATTTTCCTTTCTAGTTTTTTCACGCGTAAGTTGAACTAAGTTGTACAACTATCAGACTAATTTCTGCAGAATGTTACATTTATTTGCACACACTGTATAGTTTTATTGCTGTTCTTTTAAAACTTTTTACTCTTTGTCATTCTGTCTAGGTAACATCTCAAGGAGCAATTCAAATGTAAGTGCTCAGCTTCCGTTAACTGAATTGCGTGAGTTAACTTAGTATATCTGATGTTCTGAGTGTCAAATGTTCAAAATCTAATAGAAACTATCCAAGTTTTAGGTAAAAAGACGTAAAGCTTTGATTTCCAAGAACAAGAAATCCGATGGTAGAGTAAGTGATTGCGGTGCACCAACTTGTATACACAATGAAGTTTCTCAGGAGACGTTAAAACATTTGGAATCTGACGGACAAAGTAAGTAATAAGTACTAATATCTACAAATACTGCTGAGTGTTTGCTTTCTTGGGTGTACTGTTCATTTAGGTTGCTCTTGTAACAATTTTCTTCATCCTGATAGGTATCATCGTCAAGAGTATGACATCGCCACCACGTCCATCATTAAGCCCTACGTATACTTACTCGCGTAGGAAGAAAAATGCAGAGTCCAGTAACTCTGGCTTTGTGTCACTTCAGCAGCAGCATACAATAAACGTAATGCACTACTGTAAAGACTGTGAAGTTTACTGCTCTGGAGATCTATGTTACGAGCAACACTTGAGAGGTAACAAGCACAAGGTAAAACTGCAATGCCGGGGATATTCAAGTGTCAACGGGAAAAACAAGCAAGTTATAAGATGTGACTTGTGTGAAATTTACTGCCAGGACGAAACTTTATTAAAGATACACCTTAAAGGTCAGAAACACAAGGCTAAACAACATGAGATGGAACACGGAAAGAAGATCAAAGATGAGAAAGGGCAGCTATTGTGGTGTGAATTATGTCAAGTTCCATGCATGAATGAAGATAATTTCATATCACACCGCAATGGGAAAAAGCACCGGAGACAACTGTGTGTTCTTGAGGAGCTGAAAAAAGCTGAACCTCGAGGACTCTATCATGCCTAATTTTGAATCCACACAACAGATTGTGAACGGGTCACCCCCGGTCACTAGGGTGTGAAGCGTGCCAACAGATTGTTGAATTTCTTAGATGATTGAAAACATATTATACAGTAGCATTAATCACTTACATGTTCAAACTAAGCAAAATATTGATGCAATATTGTTCCAAGTACTAGTTTTATAGGTGTTAATCACATTTCAGGTGCATTTTACTATGTTTTAGGTCTCATTGTTGTTAGAATTTTAAAAGTTTTGTTTGTGCTGTTTACTTTAGTCTGAATATATATATATAAACTACTAATATAAGAATTTTAATATGTATAGGGGTGAAATAGGTAGTCAAATTAGCTTGAGTATGAAATCGACATTTCGAGACTATGGGTGTATTTTGATGTCTTTTCCCAACTACATATAGTGTCAAAGTCATAGAGTAGTACTACTCTCTACCCAATTTAATAAAATACTACTAATTCTATCATTAAACGTTTGAAAATATTTCAAATAATTCCCCAAATGACAAATTTTCAGTTTTTTTGAATTAGCGTCTCCAGTTAAACTACTTGCCTAGTACTTTTTCCTTCCTTTTTTTAAAATAGAATAAATAATAAGTATACATTTGATTAACACTATTTATATATTTTTATTAACACTATTTAATAATCTAGACATGACTAAACCCTTTGAGAAATTGTCTGCTTATTTGCTAACATAGAGACAAGTACCTAATTGATTTAAATTATCGTGTTCTATATTGAATAACCTCTTTCGCTTAAAATAAATAAATATTGTGTCAAATGAAAAAAATTAACATAATTTGGATAAAACTATTTTGCCAAAAGTAGAAAAGGATTGTGTGCAGTAATCTACTATTCTTTCTTTAATCAGAGATTTTGTGTTTAAATCTTAAGTATGAATCTTGGTATGGAGTCCTTTCCTTCGAATTGAATCCTACGTGATGCAAATCCAAATAATCGAACTATAATACGAGTATCGTGAAACAAAAAAAAAGGGGCTACAATTGCTTTGCCCTTACTTTTCTGTCGGGAGTCTTTAAAAAAGAGAGATGTTGTCGTCCGGTCTGTAACTTATCTAAGCCCAACCCATACATACCTTTTCTCTTTTTGGGCCCAATGGTGGACTCCAAAAGTTTTTTTTTTAAAGACGGAATGACGTGGGAGACCCTTGTACTTGGCTCTGTTTGTCACCTGCACCCTTCTACTCACGATTTTGTCAATTGAACACTTAAAGTTATTAAAACACTGTATTTTAAACCCCTCTGATCATGTGTGTCTCCCAATCGCACTGATGTGGATAACACCTCACTATCCACATTAGAAATATATTGCCACATCATTTTTTTTATTACAAATAATATTTTTCTAAAAGAAATCTCAAACTAATCTCCAAAATCCTTTCTTTCTTGATTTCTTTCCATTTTTCTTCTCTTCCCATATTTTTCATCTATTGTGCTACTAATCATAATGGATTAATCATTAATTTGATAATAAATTAACAAATTATAATTATGCCTTTTAATATATAAAGTCATCCTCTTAGGATATGGTTTCATATTTTCACTTATCAATGTCTCAAATTCTTAGTTATTTTACAAGGTTTCAATAATTTTTTTAGAAAGATGCGATCCATCAATTTAAGTGCATGATTTATTTGATTTGTTGTATTATTTTTAAGTGATTTTTATTGGAGAAATATTTACTGGAAATCCTAATGGTTAAATCAATAATTGAAGCGATGATAATCAAAAACTGATAATTGATATTTTAATAATTTTATAATGATTTAACATGTCTACAAACAAATAGCTAATAAGTTGAATAGATAAACTCCAAATTAAACCGATCAATACACGACTCTACTAGCTCGTACCTTATTAATTATTATTAGTTCCGTTCCACTTCATGCAATCCTACTTTTTTTTTTTCTTTTAACTTCTTGAGATTATTTTTTATCCCTTAAGTCGAGAACTTATCGACTTCTGACATAGAAATAAAATATGTATAGTTTCTACCTTCCTAAACCTTACTTTATGAGACAATACCAAATATGTCATTGTATTATTAATGAAAAAGTTGTTTAAATCCATAAAAATTATAATATGTTTAAGATGACAAGAATTTATAATTTTATAAATATTATGATTTTATTGAAAATTTTAAATTTAATTTCTCCATGTTTTTTTAAATGAATAATTATTAGTAGTATTATACGGAGTAGAAATATGGGAATTTTAGTTTGGAAATCAGTGGTGGGGTCCATTAGCCTCATGCGTAACGTAATGTCGACGCAAAAATAAAAATACGAATTACAATTAATTTTTAAAAAAATAAAAATTTATTTACTTTTTCTTTTGTCGTCATTTTTCATTGATGTTTCTTTTCCGATATGATACATAAACATGTTTTTTTAAATTATTTTAGTTGATATTTATGTCTTTCAACCTAGGACGTGTATAATTACATACTTAAATTTGTATAAAATTGAATAAATAGATACATATAATCTACATGGCAATTCGTCAGAGATACTCTCTCTGTCCCTTTCTAATTGTCTAATTTTGACTTTTTACTTGTCATTTTTTACAAATTAAGAAAAGACAATACTCTCTATGTCCCTAATTACTTGTTCACTTTTGAATTGACACACCTATTAAGAAATCAATTAATGACATAGTGAGTTTATCATTTTTCCCCTATTAATTATGAAGTGGATGAAAAGTTATGCATTTTTTAAAGTAATTAATCATTTAATTGAGGGTATAATAGGTAAAACAAATTGTCCTTTCTTGATTTGTCAAAATGGACAAGTAATTAGGGATAACTATAAAAAAAAAATGGACAAGTAATTAGGTACAAAGCGTGTATTTTTTTACTTATTATACCCTCAATTTAAGGATAGAGAGTACTGAACTAGCTTTTATTAATTAAAAAAAAAACCTCTAAGGTAATTTTTTATTACCAAGATTAGGATATTAATTACGATATATTTTTGTGTTTTAATTATTGATATTAGCAAAAATCCATATAAATTTAATACCAAAATCCTGTATCCCAAGATTATATTAATCTAGGATATCCTTTTTTTTTGTCGAAACAAATGATTACGTGGAGAATGTTGCATTTTTTTTGCCTTAAGTTACAATTCTAATTTTGATTAAGTTAGTGATTAATGGATTGCTAATCATTGACCAGCTGAGTTGATTAATTCGTGATAATGACAAGCTGTGTGATTAAATTACATTTAATATTCTTATTCAATAATGCTAACAACTATTACAACTATATATGGAGTACTATATAATATCATCTCTTAATTGACAGTTGATACAACTACCAACATTTCCTATATTTTAAATTTCTTTATGCTACTCTTTTTGGTTTGATAATATTAATAGTTTACTCCATTAGGCTAACTTATGATTCTTTAAAGAATTACCATAGCATTATTAACTCAATTTAATGCAGATTAGGATAACTTTTCAAGCTCATTTATTGGGTTAGTATATGATTAAATTAAACTAGCGACAAGTCTTAATAGTTCTATACACCTACTCTAATTTGGTTTATGGCAGGTCTAAATTTAGGGTCTCGATTGTGGATTTCCGAAAATTTTGTATGTATATTGAAAAATCTATTAAATATATAAGAAATAGTAATTGTTAATAAAACAGTCACTTGATCCAAGAATAGTGAATTCACTTAAGCTTAGTTGGCCTTCTGTATGGAGGTTTGATTCCCGTTGGACATATATAAAGAAGTTATCTTTTTCTTTTTAATTTGAGATTATTGAAAACTCATAAACTTCAAATCTTGAATTTGTCTCAAGTCTATGGGTGTCAACATCACTCGTCGTAGATAATTGTACATCCAATCCATATAAAGTGGTCTCATGAACCGATTGTATTGATAGGCAAAATACAAGTTCAACCAAGATTTGCTTCTTCGGAATGTCATTGATCAACGTGATAGCATTATAAACATAAAATTCCAAGGGCGATTTTTGACTTGAACTACAGTACGAATCAAAATAAGTTAAGTTAACAAATGAGCGAATTTTTAACTAATCTAAAAGTTATTTAGACTAATTAAACTAAAAGACGAATCATAGCCCACTTCATCTAATTCTTATTAAGTTATTTTAATCTCTTTATTAATTTATTTTATAAAATAATTTGATCGGTACAAAGTAGTTTAAAGGCTTATTTATTGTTGTTTTAATAGATTTGAATGCTATCTACATGGATCTTTTTAAAATAGGAACTCAATAATCCGTTAGCTTCTCTTAATTTTTCTGCGCATTTGGTATTCTGAAATCTATTAATGCGACTATTTTGAGTTTATACCACATACAATATCGAAGGAAAATCACTTTTTATTACCGTATAATTTGTTTAAAAAGAATTGAGTTTAAAAAATTTAACTAAAAATTAAAAAATCAGTATTTATCTCACCATATTTCTTAAATATATTGGTATAAAAAGATGGAACCGTTAAAAGAGAATCAACAATGCTTATTGCATAAAAAGAACTTTCCTTATTTAGATGAATGAAAAAAAAATAACTAACCTAAAATAGGAAAGGAATAAGTATTGAACCTTTTAGTTTAATTTTTGTACTATAAAATAGAATTTCACAAAATAATAAAATTCTTTTAAACCCCAATGCACTGTGCTTTTAGGAATTCTTCTAAACTAATTAATAGGGTTGGAACTTTTGACAATAATTTTTTTCTGCAATCACTTGACTATAGTGATCTAAAAAATCATAAGAAAATTTTGACAAATTAAGTACATTTTTATTTATTTATGAATATTCATAAGTACTCCTTTCGTCCAATAATATTTGTTCACTATTGACTCTACATACTTTTTAAAAAAGTATAAATTGAAGAATAATTTTATTATATCACCCTTTGAATATAAAAATATTAAATATATCACCCTTTGAATATAAAAATATTAAATAAATCATATGATATTATACTACATACTTAGTTTAAACTTCTCCTTCATAAAAAAGGTTGCACCGAAAATTAGCAGACGTTTGGAAGTGTTGAGGATGCGACAAAGGTAAAATAAAATTAATGAATTACATTCTTAGTTTAAACTTCTCTTTCATTGTTATTGTCACAATTGATTTTTTTTCTTAGTTTTAATAAAGCTCGATAACGTGATACTCACATAAAGGAGAATATATGTACTAGTATTAGATTCATCTAAACTCGGTATAAATTTTACAACAAATGTAAAAGTCATGATTTTAGAATAAAATGTGTGTATTTATATATAAAAAGTGCCGCTTAATCTATATTTTAAATTCTCTTTATCGGTGCCGCCAAGTCTATATTCCAAATTCTCTTTGTCGGCGTCGCCAAATCTATATTTCAAATTATCTTTATCAGCGTCGCCAAATTAATCATTTTATCGTTCTCTTTGTCGACGCCACCAAATTAATAATTTTATCATTCAATTATTTAAAATACATTTCTTTATATTTTTACTATTTGATCAATTTAATTCACGTATAAAAAAATGTGCAGTCTTATAGCCTTGCGTATTTCAAATTCTCTTTGTCAGCGCCGCTAGATTAATCATTTTATCATTCTCTTTGTCGGCGCCGTCAAATTAATCATTGTATCATTCTCTTTGTCGGCCCACCAAATTAATAGTTTTATCATTCAATTATTAAAAATACATTTCTTTATATTTTCCTTATTTGATCAATTTAATTTACGTATAAAAATTGTGCAATATTATAGCCCTAGTTGCTTACAATTTTAGAATAAAGTGTGTGTATATATATAAAGTGTGTATATGAAATAGAAAAGTTTTGCTTCATTAAATTTAGAAGTATTGGATATTTGGATAGATTTTGAATTTTTAAGACACAAATAGAAGTGCATCTGCAAGGTGACGTAAAATAGGTGCACTGTTATGCTCGTCTCTTTTGTTGTAGCCTTGTAGGTACATTATAAAATAGTTCTAAAAAATGAAAATTTAGTTTTAAAATAGTTTAAAAAATGAAAATTTAGTTTTAAAATAGTTCTAAAAAATGAAAATTTAGTTTTTTTCTTATGGCATCTACAAAATTTAGTTCAAATTCTTGAACTTTTAAAGTATTTATATTATTTAGCTTGGGATACACATATAATGCACGTGATCGTAAATTAATTTTAAAAAATATGAAATCAGATTCTCACGGATTCACAAGTATAATAAAAATAGTTTTCTTCGTTCTCAAAATTGTTCAGTCTTATATCCCTAATATTCCAAATTCTTTTTATCGACGTCGCCAAATCTATATATCTGAACTCATATCAATCTAATTATGTGTCAACATCGTCAAATCTACATTCCAAACCCTCTTTATCGGTGCCGTCAAATCTACATTCCAAATTCTCTTTATCGGTGCCGCCAAATCTATATTTCAAATTCTCTTTGTCAGCACCGCCAAGTCTATATTTCAAATTCTCTTTATCGGTGTCGTCAGATTAATCATTTTATCATTCTCTTTGTTGCCGCTACCAAATTAATAGTTTTACCATTCGATTATTAAAAATACATTTCTTTACAATTTCATTATTTGATCAATTTAATTCACGTATAAAAAATTATTCAGTTTTATAGTTTTAATATTCCAAATTCTCTTTGTTGGTGTCGCTAAATCACGATTTAAAATAAACTGTGTATATAAAGTGTGTCTACATGAAAAAGAAAAGTTTTGCTTCATTCGATCTAGAAGTATTTGATAGATTTTGAATTCTTAAGACACAAATAGAAATGTATCTGCAAGGTGACGTAAAATAGGTGCACTGATAGTCCGTCACTCCATCTTAATGCATGAGTTGTACTGTTGTGCTCGTCTTTTTTATTGTAGGTATATTATAAAATGGTTCTAAAAAATGAAAATGTAGTTTTTTCTTATGACGTCTATAAAATTTAGTTCAAATTTTTGAACTTTTAAAGTATATATATTAATTTAATATTCCAAAAAAAATTTGTAATTCTTTAGTGTTGTCTAATTTGTCTGGCATTTTTGAAACCTTTTTGGCTATGTGTGGTTGTAATTTTATTCTTCCATTTTCAATTTCTACTCCTAGAAATTTTATGAGGCTTTTGCATAATTCCATCTTTTTCTTACTAATAATTATTCCATTATCTACAAATAATTTAAATACTGTCTGTAAATGCCCTAAGTGTTCTTTGAGATTATGGCTGAAAACTAGAATATCTTCTACGTATACTAAGATAAAACTTTTATATTTCCTAAAAATATTGTCCAATTTTATCT
>JAJOOH010024350.1:0-20676 GCA_029582605.1 Solanum gracilifrons | reverse complement strand
ATATTATAATGAAAACTATGAACAATATGATAGAGGAAAAACTATATGGGATGAAAGATTGAATAAAAAATGGACACCTAAACCAATAACTGAACAACATAATTTTTTAGATTTAGACTGTGTAGCAGATATAAATAAAACAATCCAATTATGGATATGATATATATCAAAATAATTAATAGATAACAAAATAAGAATAACAGAAATTTACAAGAACTTGCATTCTTCATATAGAAAAATAAAAGCAAATCGTTTGATAAAGAGAAGAAAAATCAAAAAAAGCTTAGCTCCATTTTACTAGTACTTGTAATAAATTTTCAAAACCGAAAACTACCATGTTATTCTTTTCATTGGTCTACAAAATGATGATATCTTGTTATTATTCATATAACGGATAAGAGAAGATCATTTGAGATAGTTTTTTCATGTCATAGGAATATTTATAGATGTATTTGGTCCATTCGTGTAAAAATATGGTATCTGAAGGTGTGAAGTATTATATGGAAGAAAGATGGATCAAAGGACTAACCACTTCTTAGTTTAAATGAAAAGTTAACTAACGATATCACACAATAGAAGCACAAATACATGTAGGTGATATCTACTAGTGAATATTAGAATTAGGTCTCATTTGTTTGCCCATAATTAAGATTTTGTATTAATTAATCAAATTTCAATGAGTAAATGAGTAGCTCTCCCTAACCATCAAGTACAATTGTAAGGATAAATCATTAAGTGGGTATGAATAGCTAAGAATGATTAAGAACATTAATAAAGTCTAATATTATACAATGTCATAGAGAGATCCTTGCTCGTCATTATAATCAAAGATGCATTCATTCCATACAAACTATAACATATATCATCACTCTTTACTACTGCAGTTATTTTTTGTTCTTTTACAGACACGATTCCACAACAGATATAGTATTAAGAGTAGGGTATTTCAATGATGCTAGGATTTAGAGTCTAGATATAATGTAGGGGCTTTGTAAATCCTGAAATATCAATAGTTGTGCTAGTGTTCTTGGTGCACTGAAGGAAACCTCGGAGGTCTCCTGAACAACAGGTGGTATACTACTAAGAGTCTCAGACTTAATCAGAACATGAACTCCAATAATACGCCTTACCTCACATGGCACTAAGCTGCAAGAAGCACCACCTGCACGAGCTCTCAAGTTATCTAACATGAGCTCCTTATCAACCTTGGGCCTTCTTTTCAGTTTCCAATATATATTCCCACTCCTGGTCTCTCTTCGTGTGCCTTCTCTTCTTTGATTTATTCCTTTCCTTATCTTTCTCACTATAGTGCTTTCCCGAGGCTTTAGGGAGCGCACTCAATGAGACAATAAATGACTCTTCCCCCTCCAATTCCTCAATATCTTGAATTGGGAACACCTTTGTTGTCATCTCTATAGATTTATGAGCTCAAAATCCCAAAGGTAAAGAGAGGATTGTACAAGAGCACTTAATGCAGAATCTCCTAAGTTCACATGTGTTGCATAATTTCCCAAGTTCACCTGTTGATGTCCACATAAATATTCATTTTCCCTTTTTCTTTTTTTTCTGGCCATAAAAGTTTTGCAAAATTATAAGAATCAAATAGGCAAGGACATTGAACGTGAAAACGATAATAGTATTACTTATATACAAAAGAACTTTATGTTTTATTGTGACTTCCTTAACTTTTCTATAATGACCACCGAGTTATTTTCCTTTTTTTTTTCCAATATTTTTAGCATTTAGAGCTTTCTTGTAGAGACCCAAAGTCATTTATGACTTTCTGGACTGACACTTTAGTCATCGGGTCTTTCATTTGGGTTTTGTGCAAGTTTCCAAGATTGGAAGCCTTTGAAACTTGAACAATTGACTTTGGTCAAAAGTTTAGGAAGACATCCTAAGAATTAAATTTTTATGATTTCATCAATTCTAGAAGAAAAGAGATTAGGTCCAAATTGGTATATCCCTCCACTGAATAAGCACTTAATCCTAGATTCCTCTCAATTATTGCTCCAAGAGACTTTAATAGGATCAAAGCTAGTGGAGAGAGGACTATTCTTGAGGAGAGACAACTCTCTACAAATGGAGTCATGAGAGACTACCCAGCTATATGGGACACTATTCAATTCCACAAGTTTGAGGGGTTCATTTAGTAAGAAAACCGCAATTACTTATTGGGTGCTTGGATTCTACACTGCATATGATCAGGCCCTCTCAAATAAGTGGAAATGTATAGTTTGAAAGCCGCTTGAAGAGGTGGATGTACGGGACAAGAAAGTACAATGCAGTGTTAGAGCAATTAACATTGCACTGGGGGTGCTCAAAATTTCAATCAAATTTGTATTCACTCTGGATACGATATGACTTAGACTTCTTAAAAGATTGGTTGGCTCCCTTGATTTCTAATTCTTCTCCTTTCTGGATGGTTGATGGTGCCTGGATCGAGAAGAAGTATTTGAATATGGTATCGCGATATTGGTTTCGCTTCATCAGCAATAATATAATACCCTCACAAAATGAGTCGATCCTTTTCCATCCCAAGGAGGTCTTGGTGGGTATAATCATTAAGAGAAGATAATTTATATGTGTGCGATTATAACTGATGATATATTGATGAGGGATAGATAGGAGCATACCTCTCTCCCGTTTCCAATACAGATTACACAACTATGTGAAAGGGCATGAGTAGGGAAGCTACATAAGAGAGGGACACCCTGGCTTCTTCCAACGACATTAGCAGGATTGAGGTTGAGTGATTATGGGATGATGCGGCTCGGAGGAAGCCGCCACCACCATACACAATGGCAGTGGTTGATCCCACCATATTAGTAGTTGAGGCTAGCACACCCGCTCTTTCTGTGGAGAAGGAAAGTACATCATCCCATTCTTCTATGCCTTCTGTATCTACTACTTATGTATCTGCTGGTACTTCTGTTGTGACACCTACCCCCACTGCTATCAACCATCCCTCTTAACCTAGGCAATGATTTATCAGATGGGAAACCTTGCCCATTCAGTGGATCTTAGAGCTGCACGTGTTGAGAGGACATGCCTTGGATCATTGATAGGGCTATTGAGATAGACTTTGCTCCGTTGAGAGATAGGGTGAGTTGGTTTCAGAGTCTGTTAGAGAGTGATTGTGTGATGTTGGATAACCTCACTGTGAGACTTGAGTCCCAAGAGAATGCCAAGGGTTATTCTGATTAATTTGACACGATGAGAGAAGAGCTTTATACCTTGCAAATGGAGGAGACTAAGTTGCAGTCTGTAGATACTTCTATGCGATGGGGTGAGGTTCTTCTATAGGAAGCACCTATCTCTATGCCACACGAGTTGCCCAGTAATGGGCCTCTTCGCAGTGAGCGTCCTAAGACAGTAGTGTTGCCATTGATATTGGTGATGATATTGAGAAGGCTGAGATGAGTTGGCGGAGGAGGCGGAGGAGACGGATGAGGAATATTTAAGGAGTGAGGAGCATGGGATTACACAAACTCTCACCTAGATGCAGGAGACCGAGAAAGTCATTTTTAGATGGCCATGGAGAGATCCCTTTGGGAGACTTCAGAGGTTGGTCATAGTGGAGTCTCTTAAGAAACCACCATCCCTCTAAGTGTTGAGACGTGCATTGATTCCTTAGATGAGTCTTTGCTTCTGCCTCCGGTGATCCTATTGTTAGGCATTGATGCCCCTCTTGAGGCTTTTTCACCTAAGACTCCGGATGAGAGTGCTCCATTGGCCTAGTTTTCCGGGGGACCCTTTTATCTCAGCCTCCGGTACTTTTCTTACTATTGCATTGAGGAAATTATTTGTTTAATTTTGGTGGTGTGAGCGCCTTCGAGCCAATATCACCTTCTAGACTGTACTTTGTTATTTTTAGTTTTGGATGATTCTATTACTTTACTTTTGTTTATATTATACTTTTTCATTTGGTTGAGTGCGTTTTTAGTATGCATTTTGTTCTCTCTTAATTTTGCAACCCCCCCATGAGTTTTCAAAATCATGAAATGCTTGAAGTTCTCATTGATAATGATTTGAGAATTGATTGTGTTGAATATCGATGTCTTGAATAGTACTCATTATGAGGAGGATGTAGAGTGTTGATGTTGCGAGAATGAACTCGATATGGTTAAATTTTTCAGCGATCTCTTTGAGCCTTTTGTTGACTAGTTGCATTTTGATGTGAGTCTTTCAATGAACATCGCACATATACTTTTTCTTATTTTTGGGATGTTCTAAATGAGAGTATTTAAAAGTGCCATATGTGCTGAGGTCTTACTTGAAAACATGTGTCTGGAGTTCTAGAATTTACCTTGTTAGTCCAATTAGTTGAATTTTGGTGAATGTGAGGCATGATCTTTGGCAACAATTCAAATAGGTAAACCAAATATCCAAAGCCTACGTTTGGGTCAAAAAAGAAGGAGGAGTGAAAGCTGAATGTAAGGCAATGAAATATGGCCTGACACTCAACTTTGAAGTTTGTTAAAAAAAGAAGGAACCACTCCTTATAAAAAAAATAAAGTCATTGTAATGAAAATGTTTTAGAGAAATGAAAATGAAAAAGAGAAGTGATGAAATAAAGGGGATTCCAAATAAAAAGAGTGAAAAGTCAAAGTTTGAGTTATTAAACGAGAAAGAATGAAACAAATTTGAGTAAAGGTGAAGATGATTGCAACAATGCTATGAAAAGGTAAAGTCACCGAGCCAACTTGACCATACCTTAACTCTCAGCTCCATTAGAAGTATAAAATAACCTTGAGATCTTGCATTAACCATGTTGTATGATGATTGGAAAATATGGGCAAACTTATGAAACAAAGCTTGCATGTGTTTCTCTTTGGAGAGAGTGAGAGTTGCTTTGATTCCTTATATCTTTGTTGATTTGCTTTGTGAGAGCATGCAATTGTCTTGATGTGAGGGCACTTGAATGCATTTATTGAAACATGTTCTTGCATTAGAAAAGAAGTTAAAGTGAGCTTGAGCTTGTGTTGAGACAAACTAGAAATCATTTGAAGTTTTTTTTATCATAATTGAGTGTAGCATGTTGTTGATAGTAGTCTTGCTATCGCATATTCATGTTAGCTCTAATTGAGCACTATTGTAGACACCCTTATGGAGCTATTTGTATTCTTTATTTACTTAAGAACAAGCAAAATTTTTAGTTGGGGGTGTTGATGAGTAGTAGAGTTGCATTCATTTCTTGTTAGCTCATTAATTAGTGTCCTCAATGCCTAATTTTTTCCTATTCTAATAAAATATTGATGATTTACAGCTACAAAGGCAAATGGACAAGACAAGGATTGATGTTTGAAAGAATGGCCAGAAATGTAAAACGTAGTGCAAACTATATATTGTTGATCGCTAATCGAAAAAGGCAGGCACGATCTCACCCAAAAATGATAGTGCATAACACTTCTGTCTATCAAATCAGATCAACGAACTCCATTGGAGAAGGCGAGCTGTAGAATGAGAAGGGCGAACTTGCTGATCGTCAAAAGTGATAGTGCAGGAGAAAAGTTCAATGCTTGAAAATCGAACCAATGTGGTACTCGTCTATGCACCGATTGTGAAAGTCTAACTCAAATAAATTCCCCGACTGAGGTTCAAACACCTGAAGCCTAGAGCATGGAAAAACGAGATGAAGCACAGAGGCGATTCATCGAACGAGCTCACTGATCCCCACTAATGTCGCCGAATGAGATGCGCATTGGGTTTGTGGGACAAATTTTGGGGAACTATAAATAGACCAAAGGAGACAAAAATTTGAGAGTCCCATTTTAGGATTTTTATTCCATATTCGAGAGTTTTGAACTATAGATAGAGAAAACACTTGATCTTTGTGAAGAACACTTTCTAGATTTTGGGGTTTCTAAACTTGGCTCTTGAATTGATAAATTGAAGTTAAATCCAATGTGGGAAACACTTGTAATTGTTTAATTTCATGTTAATCATGGCTGCTTTTATGAAAGATATATTTTCTCTACTTTTGTGATGGGTGGCTAAAACCCCAAGATCTAAGGGTGAAATTATGGGGTTAGGTGTTTATTTCATGTAGTGTGTATTGTATTATTCTTTGTTTTGCTGTTGTTCATACATGGATTTGGGCTAATTAGCATGGAGTTATTTATGGGTTAAGATAGCAATCTTAATTTCTACTTCCGATCTCTAGTCGATGTTTGTAAGAGATTGATTGGAGTGGGTAATTTGTTAAATACTAGAAATTTAGGTTTGATCTCTGTACTTTATTTTAAAATAAAGGTTATGGGACATATCTCTTTTCCCTGCTTCTGCATCTAAAGAAAGAATAGAGTAAGGTATTGGGTTGTTTAGTTTGACATTTAGATGAGACTCAAAAAGAGATTCTATGCATTTATGCGTTGAGATGGAAAGATGATTAGCGTCATTGAAGATGACCTAGCCTATTCATGCATGGTCATCACTATAGAGCAACACAATTATCCCTATGTGACATCGATTTCCAACCCCCGCACCACTAAATTTCTTTGTAACTATTGAATTCTCTAACGTTTTAATTTAATTGTGATAATTGATAACGAAAGCTTTCTATTAAATTGATGAAATGATCCACCCATTTGTTCTTACTATTACAAGTGAGCAATTTTAAAATTTAAGTTTCTTGATAGGAATTCTCTATTACATACAATTCCCTGTGGGATTCGACCTCGACTCTTTGTTGGGTTTTTATTGACAATGATCGATATCCCTTTAATTTGTTTTAAGAAGGAAATTGAGTGTTCATCATACGATGACATCTTGAGTGTGGGACTTCACTAGATTTAATCCCCTAGAGTTTCATGGTTATATAGTTGAAGAAGATCCTCAAGAGTTCATTGATGAGGTGTATAAGGTTTCGATGGTCATGGGAGTGACTCCGGTGGACAAGGCGGAATTGGCTGCTTATTAATTTAGGGGTTTTTCTCAAGTTTGGTTCAACAAATTGATGGAAGAGAGAATGGTTGATGCAGGTCCTTTTGAATGGGAAAAATTTAAGGTTGCTTTCCTCGATAGGTTCTTTCCCCTTGAGTTGAGGGAGGCAAAGGTACTTGAATTCATCAACCTTCATCAATGAAATATGAGTGTGAAGGAGTATGCTTTGAACTTCACACAATTGTCTCAATATGCTCCTACTATGGTAGCCGATCCTAGGGCAAAGATGAGTAAGTTTGTTTCGGGAGTGTACGAAATGGTGGTTAAGGAATGTCTTATGCCATGCTTATTAGTATATGGACATTTCTTGTCTTATGGTTCATTCACAATGATAACTCTCAACTACACCTTTTATAATTCAAAGTGTAGGAGGTCGCTAATAAGTATAAACCTAACGATGAGTTGGGGTCGATCCCACAAGGAGTGATACAGTAAAGAATGCAATTACGAAGTGTAGAAGTGCTCTAATATTTTGCAGAAGTAAGAGAATACGCAACAATAAGTTAATCAATGAGTTTTAATTATTAATATCAAAGGGTGAATTTAGTAACCAATTGTTACTGGAAATGAATAGCACATATTTTGATCAAGTATAAAGATGGCCTAAGGGGTGTGTGAGCAATCGACTACACATTTCGCCTAATGGGTAACTAATAATTGCTTGAAATTGTTGACTCTCATTGGGTAGGATAAATTGTAGCTATAATAACCATTTTTCAATTTGTTATTATGCTTCAAGTGAATTCTTTCAAACTTCAACAGGGTTAGCATTACAAAACAACCCAATTGCTTAACACAACCCACTTTACCAAGCTAGGCAGTAAAGACGTATGTAAATATGATTATCAATCATTTACTCGACTCTAAACCACTTACGCAAGCGAGCATCGAGTGCTGAATTAGAACTAAATTTGCAACTTCAGTTCATGAATAAAAACATGAATTAACAATTTAACCCATTTCAAAACAACTATATGCAGTTGATTACATAGACACACCCCTAAGGAAAGGGGTTTAGCCACACATAACAAAAATAAAGAAATAATTACCAAAATTATGTTCCATCTAATTGACAAAATCTCAAAGGCTTAACGCCAAAATTAAGACTAAAATCTTAAGTCCTCAGTATCTAGGCCAAAAACTTCTATAAGATTGTTCAATATTGTCAAAGTATGTAAAACTCTCTCAAAATTGTTTTAAATATGTTTTCTCTATCCAAAAATTAATTTATACGTTTCCAAAAATTTCTTAAATTTTCAGCACACGGGCTAACATGGCGAAGTTAGTCGGGATCGTCGAATGACTCGGCGATCCGCCGACAAGTGCCTTATCCCACTATTTGGCATTACTTCTACACTCGATTGCTCTGTAAACTTAGGCTAGCTAAGTCATGCTCGTTGTTCCATTCGGTGCGTTGCTGAAATGCCTTTTTAGTCGCCGAGTTGGTTTTGTTCATAGGCTCTTTCGCTAGAAAGTTTTGTGACCTGTAGGCTTACACGTTGAGTCGCTGAGTAGTTTTTGTGAGCTCCAACTTTTCTTTTCATCGTCTTTTCCAACTTTATCGCTCATTTTCGCAACGTTATTTCGGCGCCTTGTTCTTAAACATTCATTACTGCAAGTAAACACTTTAACATCTGGTATGAATAGAAAATAGGCATTGATGACACTATTTCATTGAATAACAAGCCCTAAATAAGTCAAAATTCCTGACTCATCGCTTCACAAATCGAATAGGAGAAACTTACGGGAAAGTCGAGGGAGACAAAGAGGGACATGACCGGTTATGGTGACTTTTCACATTTGAGATCCGATGCACATTGTCGTTCTAGATTACAAAAAAGGTTTTTTAGATCAAGGTTCCTCTAATTCTCAAGTTCCAAAGCTCAACAAAAATAAGGTGTCTAACCCTAAGCCTCAACAAGGAAATAGTGTTGTATCTTCTTTGTCTACTTATGCTAAGTGTTAAAAGAAGCATGGGGGTAAATGCATAGACGGTACAAATAGTTACTTTAGTTGTTGAAAGAGTGGTCACAAGATAAGGAATTGTCCGTAACTTGCTACCAATGGAAGAGATGGTAGGAACGTTTATCCTAGTGGTTCCTATTCAAGTACTCCAAAGAAAAATCTATTCTATATACTTTAAACTCGACATGATCAAGAGGGTTCACCCGATGTGGTTACAGGTATGTTGAATGTATTTCATCTAGATGTTTATGCTTTTTTTAATCCTGGTGCTACCTTGTCTTTTGTTACTCCTTAAGTGGTTATCAGATTTGTGGTTTCTTCAGATATGTTGATAGACCCCTTCTCTCTCTACTCCTATTGGTGAATCTATTATGGCATAGAAAGTCTATAGAAATTATCCCGTCTCCTTATCCCATAGAGTCACTTATGGTTGTCTTGTAGATTTTATATGTTGGATTTTGATTTTATTCTTGGTATGGATTGGCTCCATTCTTGTTATTCTTTATTTATATATAAGATCCGAGTGGTAAAGTTTTAGTTTCCGAATGAGCGCGTCATAAAATGGAATGGGGGAAATTCTATACCTAAGGTTCAATTTGTTTCTTGCCTTAAAGCTAGTAAAATAACTTCTAAAGGTTGCACATATCATCTTGTTCGGGTAAGGGATACAAATTCTCAGTCCTCGTTGTAAATAATTTTCTAGCTGTCTCTCCCAATGATCTACTCCGTCATCCTCCTGAAAGGGAAATAGACTTCAGTATTGAACCTCTCCCAAATACTCAACCTATTTCTCTTTCTCCATACCATATGGCTCCTGCAGAACTTAAAGACTTAAAGGATCAATTAAAAGATTTGTTGGATAAGGGTTTCGTATGACCGAGTATCTCCCCACGGGGTATTCCCATTTTGTTTGCTCGTAAGAAAGATGGTTCACTTCACATGTGTATTGACTATCTCAAAGGAGAAATTTACTTCTCTAAGATTGACCTCTAATCTGGTTATCACCAATTGAGGGTGAAAGAAAGTGATATTCCAAAGAGGGATTAAACTCGGTATGTTCATTAAGAGTTTTTGGTAATGACATTTGGTTTGACTAGTGCTCCGGCCACATTCATAATGATAATGAACATAGCATTTAGACAATATCTTGATATGTTTGTGATTATGTTTATCGATGAAATTTTGATTTACTCACTGAGTGAGGATGAGCATACCAATCATTTGAGTATTGTGTTACAAGTCCTCGAGGGCTGACAACTATTTTCAAAGTTTAGTAAGTGTGAACTTCGGTTGAGATATGTGGCTTTTGTAGGTAGCAATATTTTCGGTAAGGGTTTTGATGTAGATACTTAGAAGATAAAATCAATTAAGAATTGACGTAGATCTCTATCCCTTTCGGATATTTGAAGCTTTTTGTGCTTGGCCGAATATTAAAGATGGCTTGTGGAAGGGTTTTCTTCAATTGCCTCTCCATTGACTACATTGACCCAAAATAAGGTTAAGTTCTTATAGTCAGAAGCTTGTGAGAAGAGTTTCCAGGAATTGAAGGATATGATCACTTCAGCTCCTATTTTGACTTCATCGGAAGGATCAGATGATTTTGTGGTTTATTTTGAGGCTTCACGGATTGGTCTTGGATGTGTTTTGATGCAACATGGGTAAGTTATTGCTTATGCTTCAAGGTAATTTAAGATTCACAAAAAGAAGTATATCCTACCCATGATTTGGAATTGGCACCGGTTGTTTTTGCCTTAAAGGTTTGGAGGCATTATCGCTAGAGTTGGTGTCCATGTTGATGTCTTTACCAAACACAAAGGTTTACGGTAGGTGTTCAAGGAAAAAAGATCTAAATCTTCGGCAATATTGATGGTTAGAACTCTTAAAAGACTATGACATGAGTATCCTTTATCACCCGGGCAGAGCTAATGTGGTGGCCGATGCCTTAAGTTGATTTTCGATGAATGGTGTTGCACATGTTTAGAATGGCAAGAAAGAATCGGTTCGTGATGTTCATAGACTAGATAGGCTAGGTATTCATTTGGTAGATTATGAAAAAGGTGGTATTGTTGTTCAAAATGGTTCAATATCGTGCTTTATATCGGAAGTGAAAGCCAGGCAAAGTCTTGATCCAATTTTGGTTGAGTTAAAGGAAGCAATGCTTAAAAATTCCATTGAGGCTTTTTCCCAAAGGGAAGATATTGTGCTTCGATATCAAGGTTGCTTGTGTATTCTCAATTTTGATGATTTGAGGGAACAAATTTTATCTGAAGCCCATAGTTCTGTGTGTTCTATTCACCCGCGAACCACCAAGATATACTGTTACTTGCGGGTGGCCTATTAGTGGAAAGGAATGAAAAAAGATATTGAAAAATTTGTGGCTAAGTGTCCCAATTGACAACAAGTGAAAGTTGAGCATCAAAAGCTGGGGCTTTGTCCCACGATATTAGTATTCCTACATGAAAGTGGTAAGACTTGAATATTGACTTTATTGTTGGTTTTCCCTGCTCCTGGTGGCAACATGACTCGATTTGGGTTATGGTGGATCATATGAGGAAGTCGACTAATTTCATTCCCGCCAAAATTTCTTATTCGGTGGAAGATTTTGCTAAGTTGTATCTAAAGGAAATAGTTGGGTTGCATGGAGTTCCCCTATCCATTATCTCCAATTGTGGTACACAATTTACTTCTCAATTTTGGAAATCTTCCCCAAAGGGACATGGCACTCGTGTCAAGCTTAGTACGACCTTTCATTCTCAAACCGATGGGCAATAAGAGTGTACTATCCAGGATTTGGAAGATATGTTGAGATCTTCTGTGATTGACTTGAAGGGTAATTGGGATGATCATTTACCTTTGATTGAGTTTGCATATAATGATTACTATCATTCAAGTATTGGTATAACTCTAGTTAAGACTCTTTGTGGTAGGAAGTGTAGATCTACAATAGGTTTGTTTTAAGTTTCTGTGTTTGCTTTGATATGTCCCTACTTGGTTCACAAGGCTATAGAAAAAGTTTAGCTTATTAGAGAAAGGTTTAAAATAGTTTAATGTCGACAAAAGTCCTATGTCGATGCTAGAAGAAGAGATTTTAAGTTTGATGTTGATGATTGATTTTACTTAAAAATTTCACTTATGAAGGGTGTAATGATGTTTGCTAAGAAAGGGAAGCTTAGTCCCCGTTATGTTGGTCCTTATCAAGTGTTGAGGCGGATTGGCAAGGTGACTTGAGAAATACATTTGCCTTCCAAATTATCGCTAGTGCATTCAGTATTCCATATGTCCTTATTGAAGAAGTGTATTGGAGATCCAACTTATGTTGTACCTTTAGAGAATCTTGGTATAAAGAAAAGAATTTTTTATGAAGAAGTTTTGGTTGAGATTTTTGACCGTCAAGTTTTAAAGTTGAGGAGAAAGGAAGTTGTATTCATAAAAGTGTTATGGATGAATCAAATGGTTGAGGGTGCTACTTGGGAGGCCGAGTATATCCTAATATATTTCCCTCCATTCCTACTCTAGCTTGATGTATTTAGCTCCTCATTGTTCTTTCTTTCGGATTCACTTGTCTTAGTCATTCTCATGTTTCCATATGCATGCATGTATGTTTTATGAAATGATGTTTTGAGTATGTTTTAGCCTGGAATCGATTTTCTTCCTTAGTTATGTGAATTTAAGAAAATACATTTGTGTTGGGTTGCTATATCTCATTCCCTTACTCTTTTTGTGCTAGCTTGATCCCATTCAAAGATGAATGTTCCCAAGGAGGGAGATATCATAACACTTTGAATTTGAAAAAGGTAAGGCAGATTGAATGCGCAGGTCCACAGACCCTAGCCCAACCGTGAGCCTTTCATAGAGGCCTAAATGGACCGTGGAGAGGGCTAGGATGGCCGTTTAAGGGAACTTAATTCTTTTGTCCCCTTTGTTCACTAGCCCCTTCTCGAACTGTGAAGGGGTAAGCTGTCTGTGAATGCTATCATATAGGTCTCTCGTCAGCTATTAATTCAGGACTATTTTAGTCTTTCCCTATGCAACTAGTACCTAAGCTATGTCATTTTTTAACTCCTATTCTAAGCCCTATATAATTATTTTAAGTCCTAAAACTATCCATTCTGAACTTATTCTCCTAAATCCAAAATTCCCTCCAAGTTCTTCCCCAAAGTTCTCTCAAAAGCTAAATAAGAAGAAGCTAGCGTTTCACTTTAAGATATCCAATTCACCATTGCTTTTGGACCTTGATCACTAAGGTATGTTAGTATTCACCTATTGGGTCCTTTCCTCCATAGAATTCCCAAGATCTTCTAATTTACTAGTTAAATTCTCAATTTAAAGTTACGGTTTTATTCAATCCTTATGTGTTCTCTTCAATTATGATTTTATTGATTAATTTCTGTCTTCTAATGCATGAACTAAATCGATCCCCTTTTTTTTTCTTTTAAAAAAGGAGTACAGACTAAGGAGATTAAACTCTTGTGTCAGATTAACTAACTACCAATCGTTCCGACACACCCATGAGCGTGCTAAGACATTCCGTGCTTTTAACCTAACTCAAGTTGAAGAAACTTATTCAATGGTCACCGCTAACCGCTTTCGGTCCCAAATCTTTGGGGTCTTCTTTGGGATGGGTGATCTATATGATTGTTTGTAGAGCTTCAACTCTTAATGTGGGGATCTTTCTAGAAAAACAAAATTGGTTTTGTTGAGGAAGGAAGTAGCTCGTAGGTTACTTGCATGTCTCTTTTTGAAGTATTGACATGATTTTGAGTGTAATCCACATGACCCCAAGCACGATCCATGATTTTTGACAATGAACACATGATAAAGCTTATCAAATATGAATTTATGAAGATAGCCATGCCTTTATGAAATTAATGTAAATGAATTGAGGATGCTTTTAGATGAAAGTATCATTGAGATTGTGAAAGGTTTTCTCACATGCTACTATGATCATTATTGTGAAAGGTTTTCACCTTGGTTTCTTAATTGTGCCTTTCCATGGATGATAAAATTAATATGATTAATGAATATTCTGTGGGATCTTACTTAGCACCGATGGGATATTAAGATGGAGGTTCTCCCGTTAGTACATGGCAGATACCTAGTAGCAATATCCATGTCCATAATTACGTGTTCCTATAGGGTGTTTTGGCTAGTGGATCCACGTAAGCTAGAAGTTATGGTCCTTACCTTGGCAACTGGGACATCTCTTTTTGGTGTGGGATAGACACCATATTCTATGTTTATCTCACATGGTATTTGTCGGTTAATGTTAAACTTTCCACAATAATGTGCTAGATTACTTCTAAAGTATCTGATAAAGTATTTTAAATATTTAAATCTTGCATTGTACATAATTATGACTTGTGTTTCTAATCTCCTATCATGTGCATTACCTTGGTCATTGAATGTCATGTAAAGTTCTTTTTGAGTGATTTCATATCTTTTGTGCATTGCTATCATACTTAGTACATTCCATGTACTAATGCATACTTGAACCTAAATTGTTTCACTAATGTAGGGTCCGACGCTCCTACTTTGCAGACTTGTGTCTTATTGATCTCTCTCTTGTGACTTAAAGATTGGTGAGTCCTCATGTTCCGACGACTAAGACAATTTACATACTTTTATTTATTTCTATTTCAGACTTTATATGTGGTATATGGGTTACGCCCCAACGACTTCTATTGATTTATTAGATGGCTTATTGAGACTATGTCTTTTATGGTATTATAATGTTACTTTTGAAATATTTATTTCTATTAGGGATAGGGGTCTGAAAAATATCCCAACTTTGGTTGAATTTCCTGTTGCGATACTAAACTTTCATGAGGACCTATTACCTCCCTAGATTATTTAATACTGTATTTTTTAACTATTTAATAGTGTATTTTAAAGGTATATATGTGTCCATGTGGACACATTACTATTTATAATTTTACATTATTTTTTGTGTCCACGTGGGCAAATATTTATGTTTAAAATACGGTATTAAATAGTCTAGGGAGGCAATAGGTCCTCATGAAAGTTTAGTATCGCATTAGGAAATTCGACCAAAGTTGGGGTATTTTTCAGACCCTTATCCCTTTCTATTATCTTGTATGATGTATACTAAGTGTCTTGTGTAAGGTACCCTTAGGGTATACTTTAGGTCGTGACACTTTAGGTTTTATTGTATCACCCTCATATATGTGAAATTGCTCCCATTAGTGCTTGTATTGTGTTCTTCTTCTGGTGTTGGTGGCTGTAACCTTGGTGACGTATCGTAGCCATATATTTTTCTTATTTGTACTCAGTCATGAACTATAGTAGTATGATTGGGGTAAGGCATTGTACCTTTAGTTTTCCCCCATTTATTTATTCGGAAGCTCTTCTTTGATATGTTTGCTTGTTGTTTAGCAATAGGCATGTTGTATAATTTCTTAAGCTTGTGATGATATTATTAGGGCTAAGGCCATGTTTGAGGACCAGTTGGACCATAGGTTAGTACTTTCAACCTTAGTTGTGTGGTTTGGTTGGACTAATAATTTCTTGACCATGAGTGTCTTGTTTGAATTCTAGTGATGTACGAAATTGCGTTTGTTGCTCATTCTCACGAGTTTTGTGGTTCAATCCTAGCTCATGCACTGGTAATTATTTATCATTCATGTTGAAATATTATTTTGATTGAGCTTTTATTATAAAAAAGTTTAATGGGAGTCGTACCACCTGGATCGCTTGATTTATAGATTTTGACATTCATGAGGTGTTGGTGACATGCTCCCTTTTTACTTAAGATATTAGAGAAATCTTGGATGCACTAACTTTCAACATTACCTGCCAGCATATCAACCCCATTTTCTTGCATGATTTTTGCTACTCATAACCTTCTACACGGTTGATTAGAATTTTCGTTGCCTGACTCTCCTGGGAGTTTCATATGCTGTGAGAGGTTTGAGCTCTATGCTCTTTAATTGGGTGTCTCCTATTGATTGATCATTAACTATTTGCAAGTTGGAGGCCTAGACTTATCCTATATAGAGTTGACACGCCCCTGGGAGCTTACTCTTTAGTTGGGCTGTAACACCTCGGACTTCGAGAAAGGGTAAAATGGAATTTGGGAAAGTCCACGAATCCAAAATGGACCATGGACTCTTCATGGCATCCTATATGGTCCGTGTAGGTGACCACGGTCTGTTAAGGATGTCTTGAGTGACCATGCAATAATGCCCTGGGAGGGGTCACCTAGACAGCGCCCTAGTGGACCTACAGTGACTTCAACGGCCCATCTTGGGGTCCATACATGTCATCTAGTCAAGGAAGTTGCACCCAAGTCAAGACTTTAGTGTTGGGGAAACATCAAGCGATCTCATCATTTAGCACAAAATGAATTTGGTGGCCCAAGACCTATCAACTTAAAGATCTGTGACTGCTCTTTCCAACGCAACCACATTTTTCTAATTTCGATCCTAGAGTATAAAGTTATGCTGGTTTTAGTGAAGCCCTATCGTGCAACACATCATGATGACCCACTAGACGGGCCATCATGCCTTAGACGGCCCATCATGCCTTAGACGACCCATCAAGCCCATCTTAAAGCTCACCTCATCAGTTGTAAGTGAGGTTGCACCCCCAAGGCCATTGTGAAAGACCACAACAACCTAGACGGTTCGTGAAGCTTTACACAGACCGTAAATTCATCCTTGAAGGAGACTTATCAGACTTGTAGCTTAGAGTCAACCTCAAACGATCATATCTTTTAGCACCAAATTAATTAAGTAGCCCATGACCTATGAAATTAAAGATCTCTGAATTCACTTTTCAACGCCACTAGGTTTGCCTAGTTCTAAGCTCGGAGTAAAATATTATGCATGATATAGTAAAGCCTTATAAGACAGAGTATCTTCACGACACACTTGATGGACCGTGGTGCTCTAGTTGGCCCGTGAAGCCTATCTTGCAGTCTCTTCATCAGGTTTTAAGTCAGGTTCGCATTGGTCTTTTGCCTTATACATTTGGTACTTAAACTACGTCGTCTAATGCTTAAACTGCATCGTTTTACTTAGTCTAAGTCTTATAATCTAGCCAGAAACCACCCAGAATCCTCATTCTCTTATAATCATCTAACTTACAATGAAAGGAAGAGAAAAGAAGCGATAGTTTTCCCAAGAATAAACAGAGGTCTTCTTCAAATTCTGCCCCTAAATCCAAAGGATTTCTCTGTAATTTTCGTCACCAGGTATGTGGGATTTCACTAGTGGGTTCCTTTCACCCATTGGGTCCCTAGAATTGAGTTGGTTCTTCAAGTTCTCATAAATGTAGGGTTTCCAAAATCTTGGAAATTCATTGTCACTTTAGTTGCTTTAGTTTCCATGATCTAAATGACATGTATCTTGGAATATTTGCGTAGTTCCATGAATAGAATTTAGCACTTTAGCATGTGATAACTATCACCACTCATGAATTATACTTGCTCAGAAGATCAGTTAGAAAATCATGCCTCAGTACTCGAATACCGTATCTTTCAGTATATTTATATTGCTTTCTCATATAGCATGTCAACATTTTGAGCTACTCATTACTCAAGTTGAATTTTATCTTTAAATTCAGTTGGGAGTAGACTTAGCACAAAGTTGTACGAGGGTTTTGTGTACCCTCAAAGTCCCAGAACTACGTGTCAACGTAGGTCCAGAAGACCCCTCTTGTAACACAATGGAAATTAGTAAGCTAAACTAGATCTTAACATGAGGGTTAGCCTCATGAATGTAAATCCCCATACTAAAAATAGAGGATTTCGTGTTAGAATGTCAATGTATTACCCCTCAAGGACCAACCATGGGCCCTTGAGGGGCACCCCTTGAAACTACCCAAAAATAGTGAACCACGGCAGGACCCACGCCTTGTTGGTGGGTCCACGCCTCGTGGGTGGGGTCGCAGGTCCAAGCCCAAAATTCATACTCCTAGAACCCAAATGACGGTTTACCACCACAAACCGTGGGTCTAACCACGACCGTTAGTGGTCTCGTGGATGTTGTCCTGGGAGCAATTTGGGGGTTAAGCTTAGGGGTATTTTGGGTCTTTCTGATTTTAATTAATATTAAGTGGTGTTGTTTTAGCCTAATTTAGATCACCTATATAAGGATTTTAGACCCCTAAATTAAGTCATTCAACTCATTATTTCTAAAACCCAAATCAAGTCCCAAAACTTCATCCTCACCAAAAATTCGCTCTCTAGAACTAGAAGAAAAAGGAAGTTGGAGCTAGGGTTCGAGAAGCATTGTTCTTCACACCAAATTCATTGAGCTTCATTGATAAGGTATGGAAGCTCTTCCTCCATGGATAGAATTCATCCATGGATCCCCTACAAAATCCTAATTTCAAAGGTAGAAATCCCCAAAAGTTAAGTTTGATTCCATAGTCATGGGTTACTTTCAAAATCGATTCTAATGGTTGAATTATGTTATATTATGTATGAATTGATGATTTTCTTATGGGTTTTATGGTGTAATCCCCAAGAACCCTTGAAACCACCTTATTTCTCAATTATGATCTTGTAATGCTGGTCTTTGTTGATGAAAGATGAATGTTATGAAATTATGCATGTAGTAATTGGGTTGCTTAAATTATGATGATATACATGTCTAATGTATGGAATTCTATATGTGTTGACGTGATATGATCTTTGAACCTTGAATGGGTAAGGTATTAGGATTATGCATGTTTTATGAAATCTATGTAAATGCTTTAAGACCACTTTGAGAATGAAGTTTCCATGATTATGATAATGTTGTTGTGTTTATTGAAAGGCTATTCTCATGAGCACATAATGAACATTATGTGAAATTTTTTATCACATAATGAATATTCTAGGTTGAAGGCTTTCTTACCTAATTGAATCTAATACTTACATGTGGACATAATGTGAAAGGTTTTCTCACCCATGATGCAAGAGCTATCCTAATGAACTAAGTTGGGTTGTTTATAAAAGACATCCCTCTATGAAACAAGTTATGAGTTAATAAGTACTCCATGGGATTAATGCTTAGCACCGAGTGGATATTGAATGTGAGATGCAAGCTCTCGAGAGAGAAAGGAAGGGTTTCTAGAAGCAATCTCTTAAGATGGAAGCTGCCCCAATAGAAAGGATGGGTTTCTAGTAACAATCTCCTTATTCGATAAACTACGTGCCCCTGTAGGATATTTAGCTAGTGGATCCACCTAATCGAACAAACCATGGTCTTACCTTAGGCAAGTAGGAAAACCCTTTTTGGTGTGGGTAACAAAAGGTGATCATGTATAACTCACATGGTCTCATGTCGGCTAAGGCTTATTCCCACAACAACAAGAACAAGAATATGAATTATGAACTATGGTTACTCAAGAAGCTTTTATATGAGTTTTCAAGGTCTTAAGGATGATGAATATGAATGATGGACTAAGGAGGTTTACTTAGCATGGGTGAGATTTATGGGGTCTTATCCATGCATTGCACAAGTATGCTTTGAGGTTATTTATGAAATTTCTCTCTTATACTATAATGATCTATATATTGACTATGCTTACGACTCATGCTTTTCCACTATCTTTATAATGATGTTTAAACTTGGTAAATTGCATGATTTCAAATGAAATGTCCCTCTTTTCATGTCTTCAATGTTTTAATGCATGGCTATCATACTTAGTGCATTTTTTTACTAACGCCTACTTTGCCTACATTTTCTCCAAGTGTAGGATCCGGTTCACGAGGTGATCATTCTAGTGGCTAAAGAATGGACTTGTATATCTTCCTAGCTTGTTGGTGAGTCCTCATGGTTTGAGGACAACTTTTTGTCATGTTGTAGTTTCTTTCATGGTCTACAGGCTATGACTATTCGAAAGACTTTCGCTAGAAGGAATGAGGAAGATAATGTGAATCAAAGAGCTCCTCCTTAAGCTCCGGTTGATCATTTGGTTAAGAATGTTACTTATGCGGAGTTTAGGGCGACTCTTCAAATTTTGGCTCAAGCCGTGATGACTCAAGCCAATAGAGAGGTGATTGCTCCCATTAACCTTAATGTGAATTCGGCAGCTTCAAGAGTGAGGGACTTTGCAAGAATGAACCCCCCGGAATTTCATGGCTCCAAAGTGGAAGGGGATCCTCAAAGGTTTATCAACGAGGTCTACAAGGTACTTGCTATTAAGAGGGTGCTTCAGAAGAGAAGGCGGAGTTATCTGCTTACCAATTGAAAGATGTTGCTCAAGTGTGGTATGATCAATAGAAGGGAGACATACCGGTGGGAGTGGGTCCCGTAGAATGGGAATGGTTTAAATCATCATTTCTTAATAGGTTCTTTCCCCTAGAATTGAGGGAAGCAAAGTTGCAAGAGTTCATTAACCTTTATCAAGGAAGTATGTGTGTGAAGGAGTATACCTTAAAGTTCACTCAATTATCCAAGTATGCTCCAACTATGGTGGTGGATTTGACGGCTAAGATGAGTAGGTTTCTGTCGGGCGTGTCCGACATGGTAGAAAAAGAATGTCATACAACAATGCTCCTCCATGATATGGATATCTCACGTGTTATGGTGTACGCCTAACAAATTGAGGAATCGAAACTCAAGAAAAAGAATAGGGAGGTAAAATGGGCAAGGACCATTGATGGGAACTATTATCCATTAGTAGGTAAGCCAATCCATAAGCCGGAATTTTCAGTAATAGGTGTAAAGGTATAAACAACAACTAACATGAATTGCAGGATATAATTTAAAAGATCAATAGAAGATAATAACAGAAAGAAGGATATTATAAATATAT
>JAJOOH010024347.1:0-23253 GCA_029582605.1 Solanum gracilifrons | reverse complement strand
ATATAAATCATTTTTTATGTTGAGTTCTAAGATGAGAAAGTATTTTGTAATCATTTAAATGATTTAACTACTTTATTTCTTTACATTCAGTTTAAGTACATTGTTATCTATTACAGTCCTTTATTTCATTTACTTATTATTCAACTATATTACATACTCGTACATTCAATTTACTGATGTCATTCAACCTGCATCTTTTAATTATGCATATACAAGTTCTTAGGATCATTTACAAGAGTTGGTTGAGATCAATTCATCGCTCGTCAGGTTATGAGTCAAACCTTTTTACTTTCGGAGTACTCCAATTTTATGAGTTGTTAGTAATAGTTCTTTTTTTGAGGAGTCGTTGGTCTTGTCCTAACACTCATCATTGTATAGCATAGGCTTCATAGATAGACAACTTTTGGAGAGTCTTTGAGTTTTAAGATGTTTTATTTAAAACTTATGTTTCATACTCAGTATATCCAGTTCAGTTTTGACATTCCGTAAGTTGTTTTTAAA
The DNA here is from genome assembly GCA_029582605.1 of Solanum gracilifrons. Classification (NCBI taxonomy): domain Eukaryota; kingdom Viridiplantae; phylum Streptophyta; class Magnoliopsida; order Solanales; family Solanaceae; genus Solanum; species Solanum gracilifrons. The sequence goes on along the minus strand of JAJOOH010024347.1, from coordinate 22,752 downwards.
TGTTTCTTTCAGTTTGATGCTTGTGTATGCACGAGCTAGTCTTTCGCTTGTTATCAACCAAGGTGAGGATCCACTTAGGGGCCAACATTGGTTCTCTATTGTCGGCCACATCCAGGGTGTAGGCTCTGGCATGAAAAACTTGGTATCAGAGAACAGAGTTCAAGTGTCCTAGGGTGTCTATGAAGTTGTGTCAGCAGGATCTTGTTTATGGTTGTGAAGACCCTATTTCTACAAATGAGGGACTACAAACATTTAAGAAACGTATCCCTTCTTTCATACTCTAAATCGTGTAATAGAGTTGTGTTATAAGGAACTTATTCAAAACTCCTGTGTTTCTAATGTCCATTACAACTACCCCTCATACTCAAGGTAGTTGAAAATCAAAGCCAGATCCTAATTGATGAGTTACTCTCAGCAAACGTCTTGAGAAAGTCATGAGACTGTAGAAGGGCTTGAGAGATGCCCGATAGTAATTTAAGTGCTGAGTTTCAAAAGAATGCACTCTTATTCATACGAGTCGTACGTTCGAGCTAAAGCGAGATGTAATCCCAGACTTTATTCCCTAAACCTTGTGTCAGTTGAAACCCTTATGGGGAAGTGTGTTTTAGAGCTTGGGTAGTGTTTTCACCTGAAAATATAGTATGAGTTATGAGATTATAAGTAGTAGTAGTAAAAGTGCCCAAAGTTAGAAGAAATGCATGCAAAGATGCAATAATATAAGAAAGAGAGATAGTGATAAGGCAAGCTATGTTATTATAGTCATGGACCTTGTAAGTTATTAATGAGGAGTTTTCCCTTATGGGTAGATTAAGAAGTGACGAGTTTGTGTAGATATCATAATAGGAGGTAGAGTAAGAGTTATTAGTATAGATGAGTTAGAAGTATACTTTAACTAGAAAGGAGTGTATGATGATATGTGATTGTGTTAGTAACAACCACATGTAAGTGTGGAATAGAAGAGCATGACAATTCATGAGGTCATAGCTCTAAACTAGGCTTATGATTTTAAGGGAGAACCCATAATATTTAGAAGGTTACAGAACTAATAGGGAAATTATGAATGGGTATGTAGAACTTAAGTTGTGAAAGAAAGTGCGGCTGTAAATTGTAGGTATGAAGACTGAGGTAAAGATTGGTTACTTGTCATGAGGTCTTAGTGGGCGAGTGTGTCTTAATTTTTATCTAGCAGTTTGAAGTTACTATAGTAAGGGAGGAATCATACTGATATCCGTGTTTAGTAATAAAATTAGGATAAAATTTGAGATAAGTGTCGTGATCAAAAGAATGGCAACATGAGGGTGATGATGTTAGTATTAAGATTTGATCTAGTAGACTTGACATAGAGTAGGTAAGGAATTGAGATGTTAGTAGGCAAGTTCAAAAGTCAGAAAGATATTAAGACTAACTAGTTCCCCTTCAATCCTCAGTTTAACCATCATTCCAGGATGAATGATCAAAGGGGAAGATGTTGTAACACCCCAAAAATATCTAAGTTAAGATCCTAACCATTCTTAATTTATGAATAAGATCGTACCAGGTGATTCACAAATTTCTCATATATGTAAAGGTAAATTCTTTAGTGTGTGAATGATTTTGAATTTCAATTAAGGTCACTAGAATCTCCTAGCACAAAGTTGAGTTGAAAGTTTCTTTACCGATTAAGTTTTTATGTAAGATTCTTTTATGCTCAACTTAAAATGACCATATCTCTTAGAATATAATGAGTTACGTGGCCCATCACCTATCAAATTAATTGTATTTGAATACTCTTTCCAACACCACTAATTCGCATCCATCCATGTTTTGAGGTAAAGGTTAAGACCATTTTAGTAACCTGATATGATACAGTGTTGTGATGAATTAGCCAACGGGAAAACATTAAAAATGATTATTTTTGTCTTTTTACGTCTAAGAAAACCCTAAATGAATTTTTTTACTAATTAAAGACCCAAAACAATCAGATTTTCATCTATTAATCAATCATTCTGTTCTCTCTCAAACTGTAAGACAAAACACTAAGGAAAAATCAATCTTTTTCAAGATTCTCCTTCAATGTAAGTCTTTCTCCAAGAATTCCATTCTTTCTAACTATAAATCCTCCATACAATTTTGAATTACTAATTAAAATCATAATTCTTGGCCATAGATTTTCAAGAAATTAATTCAAGAAATCTCAAGAAGGTTTTCTTGAATTTTCTCCTTCAAGCTAGGCTTTCAAGGGTTCTAATCCAGTTCATCTTCAAGAATCTTGTTCTTCCAGCAATGTAAGTCTATCATAGTGTTGCACTACTTCGTCCTGACACCCTACATTTACTTTTAAATCAGTAAATGACTAATCTATAATTCTACCACTAGATTTGAGTTTTCTTGAGAAAAGTTGATTCAAGTTCTTGAGTTCATGTTTCTTTTTGAAATTCTTTTCCTAATTATTGAATTGCTATATACTATGCATTAAAATTGTTCAGTTTATTTGTTCATGTCTATATTTTAGCATGAACCCTATGAATTGAGTTTTTTTTAGAGGAGATATATCGTTGAGTTATGAGTTTCGAGTTCTTGAGTCCTTCATGAGATGGAATTCACACAAAGCACGTGCATCCGAATAGTCATCGGTTTGAATAGTCATCTCTTTGAAAGAGAGTAAAACGCCCAAAGATAACGTGTAAAGGAGATCGCTCGCCAATAATAAGAGCCATCGTCTTCTAACTCAGATAAGCGACTATCATTAAATTGGAGTTCTTCAGTCTTGAGTTCTGAGTACTGAGTTAACATATTGCTATTAAGATCCCTGAGTTGAGTCATTCATATTCCCAATTCCACATGAACCCTATGGTTTGAGTTATAAATCGTGAAAAGATTTTTTATTTAAATTGAGTTTTTAACGAAGTAAAGATGAGTTTTGAGAAGGAGTTTATAAAACATGATTAGTATGACAATCGAGTATGCCATCAATGTATGAGAAGTATGATATCTAGATATACCATCAATGTTTGTGCAGTATGACTTTCCAAGTCATCAATGATCGTATTAAAATATGATTTTTATCTATTTTTGAGAAACAGTTTTCAAGTCTGAATTGAGTAATAGTATAAGGGGACTATGTATTCCAAGAGACATCATTTTTTACATTGATAAAAGAGAAACTAAGATTTCTAAATTAGTTATGAGTTCAAAAGATATTTCAAGAGAAGTTACCTCTTTTAAGAGGATAGTTTTAAAAATGATCTCAAACAAAAGGAAAAGTTTTGTTTTTAAACACATGAAAATGAGTATACATTATTGGAAGTAGTATTGAGCACCGATATGGGGACGAGTTCAGACAACTCAAATTCCTCATAAACCATGTATGCCAACATGGGCAAAAGCTCATACTTTTTTTTATGATTCCTTATTTCCTTTTAAGCATATCTTAGTGGATCCAGTTAGTTGAGGTGTTCTATACCCCAGCAAGGTATAGGACATTTTTGGCAGCTTGGTCTAAATGTTGTATCATCACGTAGCTCATAGTGATGGTTGTCAGTTAAGAAATCTCCCAATAGAGTTAAAATTTATTTTTTATATATCAATTATTATCTTTAAATGGTATAACTCTTTTATTTCCTTACATTCATGTTTAGTACATTGTTATCTATTGTAGTCCTTTTTTTTTAGTTATTTGTTATTCAGCTATTTTACAGACTTGTACATTCAATGTACTAATGTCATTCAACCTGCAGCTTTTAATGATGCATATACATGTTCTTAGGATCCTCAACAAGAGTCTGTTGAGATCAATTCATCCGCTCGTCTACTTATTAGTGAGACCTCTTTACTTTCGGAGTACTCTAGTTTTATGAGTTGTTAGTATTAGTTCTTTTGAGGAGTCGTGGGTCTTGTCCTGACACTCATCTTTGTATAGTAGAGGCTTCATAGATACACAGTTTTGGAGTGCTTTAAGTTTCTGATGTATTATTTAAAACTTATGTTTCATGCTCAGTATATCTAGTTCAGTTTTGAGATTTAGTAAGTTGTTTTTTAACATTTCTTTCAGTTTAATGCTTGTGTATGCATGAGTCAGTGTTCCGCTTGTAGTCAGCCAGGATGAGGTTTCGTTTGGAGGCAAACTGTGGCACTCAAGTGTCGCCACTTCTAGGGTGTAGGCTCAGGGCGTGACAAGTACCAAACCGCACAATACTCAACAAGCGAACTTGTAAACACAACATAAGAATATAGAAAATGGGTACTCCTATACTACCTCAATCGAACCTCCAAAACTACAACTTGTATAAAACCAGTTCAATCTAACTGTTCACAATTTCATAGCACACAACTCAATTAGAACATTCCAACAATTACTGATCAGCAACAAACCGGATAAAGTTCATCAATCACAACTTCCACTGAAAGACACTTACAAGTTCACAAATGATAAAAATATGTAGTGCAATAAATTGCAATACCAAATATGGTGATGCATGTTTCACTTAGTAATAAACACCCATTGTTTCTCAATTTGGGACCCACGAGGGTAATATCTATCCATACATTTGTCACGGCGTGCAACACAACCCTCGATAATAAAATCTCTCGCAATGTGCGACACATCCCTCGATAATAGAATCTTTCACGGCATGCAACACCTACCTAAAATCATAGTATTTGTTGCGACGTGCTATATATCCCTCGAAATTGTACAATCTCTTTAATTTCGTATTCTTTCTCAATTCACATAACACTTGTCACAACCATCTATCGAAACCAATGCAAATGGCATGTTCACACAAATAATTAGGAGATGATCATTTCTATAACAATGCACAATTCACAACAATGTAATTGTGATATAACATCAACAATGAATCAATAAGCCTTTCAAATCATTCTCAACACTTCACACATCAATAATTTATCACATTGCCTTTTTTTACCACTTTATAATCATTAGAATTATTCAGTATGGAAAATATAACCCATCACGAAGTCTCCTTACTCTCAAACACATGCCACAAGAAAATACATGATTATATACACACAACAAGCGTTGAGAAATCCACTTGCCTCGAACAATTGAACAATCACTCCAGAACTTGAGTCTTCCCCTTTCGTTGGGCTTCTAAATAAATGAAATGTATTCAAATAAATAATCATAATAAGATTTTGAAACTGACAACACACATATTACTATCTGTTTAGCCTAGAACCAAAAACTCACCCACATATATAATCAAGCTCCTAATCTTGATGTCAATTAATTTGTCAACTCTCATAATTTCCATGTTTCAAGTGTAGGGTTAAGTTCTAATATCTCCAATATCATAATGTAATGGTATTCCTATAGTATAATATAACTAATATTTACTTACTCATCTTAATATGTCAAAATTTGATTTACAATATGATCACCAAAAGTAAAATTTCAATTATGCAACAAATTACACCAACTATGTTGTCCGAGGAAGGGTAGACTAAAACCACCAAAATAATTTGATTAATACTTCACCCCTAATGATTGCATCATCATTGTCCCTCCCTAGACAATTACAACCACCGAAACTCCTAATTCCCTAATTTCAAGAAACGATGTTGTACGCCTATTAAATTACTTATTTAACTCCATTCCAACTTCTAATTTTTTTTTCTTATAAGACCCCACATTATTATAAAAATAATAATAATAGTAGTAATAATAATAATAATAATAATAATAATAATAATAATAATAATAATAATAAGACCTCTAACTATATATATAAATGTATAGATTGTACTTATTACCTGGTGTAGTTGACAAGTTGGCCGTAAGCTCCTCTAAGGAGGTTACCCCTCTTATTTTTCAAGAAAATCTATCTATCTATATCTATATCTATTATCTATATCTATGTATATATCTATATCTATCTATATTATCTTAAAAACATGAACTCCTGACTTGAATGTTAAATTACTATAATATCCCTAACTTAGGTTGTCACTTCTTTGATGACTTGTGACTTTCCCGATAAGTTGTGACTTTTTTCAAAGAGTTGTGATTTTTCGATGAGTTGTGACTTTTTCAATAAGTTGTGACTTTTCTGAGTTGTGACTTTTTCAAAAACTTGTGACTTTTCCAAAGTGTTGTCACTTTTCGGAAAGGTCGTGATTTTTCACATAAGACACAAAAAATATTTTTTCATACTACCCTTTTTTTTTTACTATAAATAGAGGGGCTTCCTCTCATTTTTCAACCATATTGTTTTCTAGTCTTCTACTCTTCTTCTTCTTGCATTTTAAAACATTTTGTGTGATTTATTGTCATTGAGTGAGTTCAAAGTTTAGCAGAATATGAGGTACCACTATTCTGATGAATTAAGTGTTTTATCCTAAGAGGGTATATTCCATAACCTCGAGTACTTGAGGAAAATAATATATATGTTTTATGATATAATAATTATTTTTTAGCTTAATATATACATTAATATGTAATGTTTTAGTATATGAAGTTAACATGATGTAGTCTAAATTTATTCGAATTTGTTAACAATATCTCTTGTGATGTAGATATATGCTTCTGAATATCTTTTTCCAAAATTTAGAGAAATGTGATGATTTGTTTTTGATGCTCAAGATAAAAGAATGACTTTATTTATCAATGCTACTTATGTGATTCAGACTCTCAAGAAGTTTATTTCAAAATAGTTATTACTATATAAACATTGCCCGTTTGTTTTACTTATTTAGTATTTCTTAATATTTCAGTACTTTAGACGAAGAAAGTTCATATAACTTGTAATAACCCTAGTTGAAGTTTGTATTAGTTTAATTTTTATTATTTATTTAATAGCTAATTTTATGAGATAAATAAGTTTATTAATGCAAATATATATTTATTAGTTCACCTGCTTTCATACAATCCCATGGCAATTGTAAACACATACTTTACACCACTAATCAACTTTGTTTCTTCCCTGTGAAGCATTACTTATACAACATATTGTTGGTTCACATGCTCATGACATACAGTCCCCTGGCAATTTTAAACACATACTTTACATAAATATGTTACTTGTAACCTTATTTTAGCCGAACTTTACATCTTAATGATACCACTTTTATGCATCAAATCCCTGCCTAATCATCCAAATTTTGACCATTTCCTTACCTCATCAATGGTACTAATACACAATAACGCCTAGATTTAACATTGTCGCTCTCATCTCCCAGTGGTAGTCATCAAGTTCCAGCCCACATGACGACTCAAATTGAACTAGCAAAATAGAATGTACCGATAAACAAGAGACAAAAATAGTCCGTTAATTCGGTGATGAGAGTCTTAGGTATTTCAAGGGGTTCAATAATACCTTACAAGAATTCAAGGCATGAAGGGACTTTTAGAACAATAATATTAGTTAACGAAGAGATCTTAACATTGACACTTTTACATACCTTATTATTTTATCGTTCATGTTTATTGTACTTATAACCCCACCCCTTTGCACAATAGTAGGTACAAAAATTCAAGCAACACTATTTAATAAGCATATCGACACATGGAAGGACTCTTTGAAACCAAATAAGAGTTTCTACATTGCTAAAGGATGCTTAGGTCTTGTCAATCCCAAATACTATTCCGTACATAAAGAAGTTGAATTGGCATTTACAGATAACATAATCATAAAGGTGACTAACATTGAGGTTTCAACACATAGATTCTTTGTTGGCTTAGTATCATTGGATCATGCTGATAAATTACCTAATGGTGCTATTCTAGGTAACTGTCCACCCAAATAATTTGTTATTTAATTTCATGCTCCAGTATGTAATCGCTATCACTAATTTACATTACCTATTCTAAGATTTGATTTGCGCTTTAGTTTCAATGAATCCACTCATTGGAAAAGAATATAAGAAGAGACGGGAGATAGTTGTTACAAATGAGCAGTATATTTTGAAGAATGTCTAAACTACCATCAATATAGAGATATGGTATTGGGTATACTACTGTATGTTTTTATAATAAACTAAATATAGTTGTTGTTTCAAATTTGAAACAAGCTCTTGTCACACTAGGCACTTTTGAAATATCTATTATTTCCATGAGTAGTGTCTTGATCAATCCACTATTTAAAAAATCCACGGACCTGGTACATTATATTAATCACACATATGTTCTGCAATGTTATTTAAACATGATTATCACAACTAATCTACATACTATACTTTAGCATTGTAGGTAGTTTACTTTTAATTTTTCTATTATGATTGTTGGGTAACTACATACTAAAATTCCCAAGTTCCAAAAACCTTTGCACCGAGCACATCTCACTCAAAATGGGTGATACAATTAACTAACTTCATGAAAAATACAGGTGTGAAATGGTAAAGGCCAAAAATAAAGATTTTATTGTAACACCAAGTAAGGAAATGAGAAGAGCCATAGAAATTCCATTGGTATATATTATGGATGGATTGGTAGCTGATTCACAAGTACATACTATCCTATACATGTACTCTCTATAAATAATAACCATTTTAATATCCAAAATATAATCACAAATATGGTATATTGGAGAAGTGCATGATTGTTTGTACAAGTTCAAAGCAATACTTATAAACATACAAAATGAAGATGAGCCATGATATTCATCTAGCAAAAAGTGCAGCAAAAAAGTGAAAGTTATAGAACATATTGTATCTTGTAACAATTGAAATAATGAGAATGTAGAGTATGAAATAAGGTTAGAGTCAGTAAAAAATCGATTCTACATTTACTAATTAGAAAACAAAATTAGCTTTAACTTTTAAATGACTCCACTTTTTAAACAGATACTGCTTATGACTTGAAGTATGTGGTGGAGAATAATGTGCCCTCGTTATACTATTTGAAGTGGCTAAATATTTAGTAGGGTGCAACGGGCAAGACTACATAGAATCAACCTCAATAAACATATGAATTGTATTTATACTTACACACCTTAACTCCCAATGGACTCTACCGCATAGGTACGTTGTCTAATCCGTCCTAACTTTTACAGTTATCTTATTGTGATACTTCACAGCACAAAAGACATGAAAAGAATTACATGATTACATATACATAACATTTGATGATTCTTTTAATTTTACACATTAGGTTAGTTTTGAATGAAAATGCGCCCCTAATGTTGCTCAGAAAATTGGACCCCTCAACTAGTTTATGCAATGGGACATAGTTGATTTGTAGAGGTTTTGACGAGAATGTCATACATGCAGAAAAAATAACAGGTCAATATGCTACAAACCAGAAGTTTACTCAAACAATACAACTATAACCACCCCCTTCTCCTTTTTAAACAGATACTGCTTACGACTTGAAGTGTGTGGTGGAGAACAACATGCCCGAGTTATACTATTTGAAGCGGCTAAATATTTACTAGGCAGCAGCGTGCAAGACTACATATAATCGACCTCAATAAAGATATAATTTGTCTTTATACCTAAACACCTTAACGCCCAACGAACTTCGCCCCATAGGGATGTTGTCTAATCCATCCTAACTTTTACAGTTATCTTATTGTGATACTTCATAGCACAAAAGAGAAGAAAAGAATTACACGATTACATATACATAACAATTGATGATTCTTTAAATTATATACATTAGGTTTGTTTTGAAAGAAAATGCGCCCATCATGCTACTGAGAAAACTGGACCCCTCAAATTGCTTATGCAATGGGACATGGTGGATTTGTAGAGGCTTTGACGAGAATGTCATACATGCAGAAAAAACAACCGGTCAATTTGCCACAAACTTGGTGTTTACTCCAAAAATACAACTATCACCACCACCACCACCCTCCCCCCACCCCACAAAAATGAAGGATATCCTCTCAAATTTATTCAGAAATAATTTCAGGGGTTGAATTTCCACATTAGTTTGTTAGTTAATTGTATAAACCTTTGGAGTTTATGGGGACTCCATTTTGAATGTCATTTAAACTTGTTTTTGTATCTTTAAATGCCTTAGTTTTCATAAAATTTGTTAATTTAGGTTATAGTAATGGTTCTCCCACCAAAGGGTTAGCGCGGGTCCCAATCACGACGGTCAGGGTCATGTCAAAGTTGGTGTCAGAGCCCTAGGTTCGTTGATCTCATTGTATCAAAACAAGTCTAGTAGAGTCTAGCGGAACTGCACGATGACGTCAATACTTTTCATTGAGAGGTTATAGGACTTTAGTAAAAAGTCACTTTTTTCTACTCCTTCGTGCTATGACTTGAATCCAATTGGTATCTGGGTGATACAATTTGGTATATTTCCTCCTCCACTCTGTGGTCCAAACTAGAGTAACAAAAGTGGTAACACCATCACTAGCAAGAAAGGATGTGTATAGACTACCGACAGTTGAATAAGGTCACCATTCAGAACAAGTATCCATTGCCTCGGATTGATGACCCTTTTGACCAATTGCAATGTGCATCGATTTTCTCTAAGATTGATTTAAGGTTTGGTTACCATCAGTTAAATATTGAGACGGTTAAGAATTGGATTCGACCAAGTTCTATGATTGAAATTAGCAATTTTGTAGGGATCACTAGCTACTATTGTCGCTTGTGGTATGAGTTGAGTCCAATTGGTATCTCCCAATTCCAATTGGTATCTCAACGAAGTGAACTAGACGGCGTAGTCCCGGCTGAAGGGACACAAGCAAGTTAATTAGAATTGAGAAGGTTCCAATTGGTATCTAGCGTTAGGGGTCATATAAGGCATAGATAATCAGTACCGGTCGTCTATGGAACAAACTAATTAAAGAATTTGGACTTATCTGCAAGTTGTAACTGCTTAAGTGTCGTGAAAATGGTTGTGAAAAGAAAGTCATCACGAGATTATGTGCAAGGGTTTAGATAAATTACGATGTTGTTCGTAAGCGAGAAATATGGTTGTGCGTTGCAACCAACTTATAACCGTGTGACAGTCTGGGTATATCCTAGGGATGTGTGTGTGGTAGTGTTGAAACAAGGTAGAAGGATTCAAAAGTGTGTACTTCGTTGGGTTGACCGGGGGGTAGTCTATGATTCCCCTAGCTAAAGGGATTTTCTTAAATGCCTAGTTATACCTGGGAACCTTTGGGGAATTTAGAAAAGAAAAGAACCCTAGAAAACTGTTGACAGGGGTTCTATTTCCATTAAGGCCGCAGGGGCGGGATTTTTCCGGCCAAGGTGATGAGTCCATAATTTGGACTCATTTAGGGCTTGTTTTTAAATAAAATTAGTTTCCTCAATTGCATATTATGTCTCCATAACTGATGTAAATGCTTGATTTTCAGGTATTTGAACGTTAGAGACAACGCATGGACACTATGGAGCAAAAAGGAACAAGGCAACCAAAAGAATGAAGAAAAGAAAGGTTGAGGATCGTCCAAACCATTGGGGGATTCGCCAATGGCCTCGGGCTCGCCCAACATCAAATGCGCCAAGTGCTGAAGGAGGTAACCACGTTGGCGATGGGAAAGTTTAGTCGGCGAATCGCCGAATTACCTTGATACTGCCTAAAGTTATAGAAGGTGGAGTGATGAGTCCACAAATTGGACTCATTTAGGGCTATATTTTAATAAAAATTGTGTCCTCAAATGCTTATTTTATCTTAATATCTGATAAAAGCCCTTAAGTTTCAGGTATTTTAAGTTTGCAGGAAAGCATGGACACTATGTCGCAAAAAAGAACGAAAAGGATGAAAAGAAGGAAGAAATGAAGGCCTAAGGATCTCTGAGTCCACTTGGCGAGTCGCCGAAGGATCTAACTTCGCCTTTTGTTCCAGTGTGCTGAGCCTTGAAGGAAAGGATCAAGTCGGCGGAAAAAGGGAGCAATCGGCGCATTGCTGAGAAGTTCTGAGAAGCAATACGATGTCGCCCAATGACCTAGAGCATGACGATGTTGAAGGCTGGTGCAAGACGGCGATGAACTACACCAAAGGGCGAATCGTCGAGTTGATCGGCGATTTCGACTAACGATGTCGAATGATCCGTTGCAGCACAAATCTGTGAAAACTATAACTACTAGTTAGAGTTGTAGTTTTAGGAGTCGAACAATTATTATAATTTTCATATAGAGTAGTACTTTTTGATATTTTTGCTCTAAATTTGAGAGGGTTTTGAAAAGTTAAAAATCCAATGAGTTTCATCTTTAAGATTTGGGTTTGGGTCTCTTGGATTCTTCAATTTTAGCCTGTATCAAGCCTTAAATCTTCATACACATTTGAATGCGAGCTCAATTTGGTATAAATTTCTATCGCTATACATGTGTGGCTAAAAACCCTAATTCTTGGGGTGTGATTTAGCGAATATGGGTTTAGAAAATTGTTGGGTCTTGCTTGATGATAGTTTAATCGTAGTTTAATTGTGATTTTGTTTAGTAGTTGTTGATGAATTTAATGAATTTATAGTTGCAAATACAAGTTTATTTATGTGTTTTCGGCTTGCTCGAGGGAGAGGTCATAAAACTAAAACTACTAAATTGATGGCCGGTGGGAGTGGGTCGACATGAGGTTCAGCTCGAGAGAGTGAATCCTAGCCTCATTCCCACACACTCAGCTCGAGAGAGTGAGTGGGTTAAGGCGTAGGCTAGTCTTCATTCGGCAAGTAGGTGTCCGAGAGGAACACATTTGAAACGGGGTAAGTTTCTCGAGAGAGAGCTTATCCGCCTTAAAGATTAGCCTAGTCACAATTATTCTATGAATTTTCTATCAAAACCATGTACCAAATAATCTAGCTTAACCCGTATTCCCGTCACATCCCAAGGATCCCCTCTCATTACTTAGAAATCCGTATTTATTTTGTTGTTTTTACTTAGTAATGACAAAACCACATTGTTAATTGACACTCTTGTGTCCCCCTTTAATTTACAATGTTTTTAATCATTAATTTCTTTAGCTACGACTAGTTAGAACTAAATTTTATTTTTCTATTAATTATCAAAATCACTCTCTTGGGAACGATCCCAACCCTTGGTTGGGTTACTAAACTATTGTACGATCGTAGACACTTGCATCGGAAGTTGTCTCTTTAATACGTAAACATCAAAAATGGCGCCGCTGCCGGGGAGTGATGTTATTTTGGAATTCTTAGTTAAGTAGAATTTTTTATTCTTCTTAGTTTTAGCTTTACTAATCTAAATTGTACTTTTGTTTTGCTTGTTTGAATATCTAAGTAGGGAAATAAGAATGGATGATCATTATGTGTACCACACGGACCATCCCCTCCTGAAACTATTGAACCTCAGGGACAACCTCCTGACGTTCAAACAAGTAGGAAATGAGACAATTCAAAAAAGTGGCTGAAGTTTCAATCATTGCTACAACCATGCCCATCTCATGGAATGTCTGACAAGACGTTGTTGGAGTGCTTCTATCAGGGTCTTAGACCCAAAAATAGGAGCATAGCCGATCAACTTTTCGAGGGAGGTATGCTCCACCAGCCCTACGAAGTCGTCGCAACACTCCTTGATGGTATGGTCGAAACTAACAAGGAGGACCAAAAGAAACACGAGTGGGACGCACTAGTGGCTCAAGTAGACGTTCTGTCCAAACGAGTCATGGGGTTGGAAGCACAAGCCATGGAAAAGTAAAAGAACTTCCTTTGAGAATGTAGACACGGGAAGAAGCATGAGGATGTGCAAACGGACGATGCTTTTTCTCTCATTCAACATAAACATGAAGAGCAAGACAAGAAGTTAAATGAGATGAAGGGCAACATTGAAATGCTGAATGAAAAGTTTACCTCAAACTGCATGACTATTCAGCTACAGGATGCTCAAATCACCCATTTGATGACAGGTCTCTATCCACCGTTCGTTGAGGACTCGCCTAAGTACACCATGGCTGACTCTAAGGATGAAGAATAATTGTTGACTTGCGTCGTGGCGCGACGTTAACTAAGGCACTGTTTGGGAGGCAACCCAAAACTCTCTATCATTTTGTATTTGTGTACTGATAAAATAACGGTGTATTGTTTGTACAGGTTGAAGTGTAGAAAATTGTTCGAAACAGTGTATAGTGGCGAACAACAGGTCCAATCGGCGAATCGCCGAAGAGGTCACTGAACCCAACCTATCCGCCTTTTTGACTCAAAAATATCTTCAAGTTAAGACCTTTCAAACTCAGTGAACTGTTGAAATTATTGGCGCATCGTCGACTCTGTCGGTGATCTCGATGGAGACCGTTGTTTGGATTTCTAAGCTTAATGGAAATATCTTTAAGAATCGGCGAGCCAAGTGATTGTCCAGCGACTCACTGAAATACTCCGCGATTACAACTAATATCGCTGAGTGGTTTGGATTTGAGCGGCTTGTAAGATAAAAGGTTTAAAATTCTCAACACGGTTCACTTTGATACATCTCCATGCCTCCAATTGCACCTTTCCACATTAATCTTTGCATAAACCTGCATTAACTAAATATTTTAGCATCGATTTATGCTTGGAACTTGGATTAAATTCCTAGCTATTAAACTTTCATTTGGTCATTGGAAAAGGGAGTTGTACTTGCATGAGTTGGGTCTTGCTTAAGTTTAACTCTTTGCATAGTTAAAGTAGGATGGTTGTAAAGCATTTGAGTAAGTGGACTGAAAATAGGCGCGTTTGGTTGCTTAGCAAATCTGTGTAGAGCTCATTGAACCACTCAGCGGTCCTCTTAACATCCCCACCTCGCCTTCTTTTTAATGCTAAAAATGTTAAAGGTCTACAACCCGAAGCAGAAGAGACAACTACACCCAAAGTCGCAAGAAGAACCATGCCACCCCGACAGATGAAGCAATTGCTTAACCAGGATTATCCTTTGCCTCCCTCTCTATTTTTCTCTATTTGTATTTTCAGATGTTTGTTATTCGCATTTGAGGACAACTGTTTTTATTTGTGGTGAGGTGAGGCCCACATTTTTGTGCTATTTGATGTTCGTATGTTGTGTATATTTGGGCTTTATGATTAATTTATGTTAAATATTACTTCCTATGGATGTTTGAGCTTGTGGCTTCTTTTTTTATTTTAAATTGCAATATGATTTTGACCCTTTCAAAAAAAATTGAATTTTTCGCACATTTTCACCACCCTTTATATGCTCGTGAATGTGGTTGTTTCTTGGCAAATTTGAGTCTCGATTTCGATCAATACCGATTACTTGAATAGTTCTTACAACCGAACGAATATGAATGTACGGCTATGATGAGGCCAAATGAAGTTGCTTAGACAATATGTGAACTCTTTGCATTTCGTTGTGATTAGCTATTTATCAAATCGATTCTCTTGTGATGACTGTTGCACACTAGCAAAAGTGTGGAGTCTTGTTTGACTTAAGTGTTGATGCCTTGTATGATAAGCTTACCTGGAACCATGCATGACAACACCAGAATTTTCCATGTTGGTCCGGTTGACTAAGTAAGACTTTCTCTTAATATGAGCTTAGGCAACTTCGAAAAGTGTGAACCAATTTGACATATACCTCTTTTGTGACCTACCTTGGGAGCGTGAGATTCTCTCTTGAACACCCTGTGAGCCTTACCCTTCTTTGGAAGAAACTTGATGAAAACTTGACCTTTCTTAATCCATTACCTATAATGCTCTTGAATTGTGGTTAGTTGAATAGCCAAGTTAGGCCAATAGCCTAAGTTAGGGGTGTGGTGAAAAGATAAGGGCAAGTCAAGAAGTGCAAGGAAAGCCTCCTCTTACCCATGGTTTTAAGAAAAATGGAACCCCTCCATATATATAAAAAAAAAAAAAAAAGTAAAAGAAAAAGAATGAAAAAGAAAGTTGTGGAATAAAGTACAAAAGAGATGGGTTCCCAAACAATCCATGGAAAGTGAATAATAGGATAACTTATGAGCACTAAAGAGAATGATGAAGAAAAATGAAAGGAACTGTTGTGAGCACCACATTTCATGAGGATGATAGTCACTAAGCCTAAAAGACCATACCTTTACACTTACCTCTTTACAAGCCTTGTTAAGACCTTTGTGATCTTGAGAAAGTCGAAAGAAATGTTGATCGGAAAATACGGGCAAACCTATGGGTGAAAGTATGCATTATGTTCCTCTTTGTGAGTGTGAACGTTGTATCTGATTCCTGAACTTTAAATTGATTATACCATTGCGTGTGAAAATGGAATCATCATTTGTGTGAGGGCATTCGAAGGCTTTTATTGAGCTTGAACTTGCATTTTAAGCAAGTATTGCGAGCTTGAGAATCTTTGGTAATGGTGTGTCACAACTTGAACCTTTAAGTACACAATTGATCCTTGAATAAGTAAATTGAGTCTTGTTGTGTGCATTCATGATTGAGTCTTGTGTAGCACTGTTTGAGACACCCTTTTTGAACGGCTGAACATAAGTTTTACTTGAAGACAAGCAAAAGTTGAAGTTGGGGGTGTTGATGAGTCCAAAAATTGGACTTATTTAGGGTTATATTTTAATAGAAATTGTGTCCTCAAATGCTTATTTTATCTCAATATCTGATGAAAACCCTTAAGTTTCAGGTATTTTGAAGTTTGAAGGAAACCATGGACACTACGTCGCAAAAAGGAACGAAAAGGCTGAAAAGAACAAAGAAATGAAGGCCTGAGGATCGCCGAGTCCACTTGGCGAGTCGCGGAAAGGTCTTACTTCGCCTTTTGTTCTAGTGTGTGGAGCCTTAAAGGAAAGGATCAAGTCGGTGGAAAAAAGGAGCAGTCGACGCATTGCCGAGAAGTTCCGTGAACGAGTACCATGTCACCCAATCATCCATAGCACGACGATGCTGAAAGCTAGTGCAAGACAGCGATGAACAACAGCAAAGGGTGAATCGCCGAGTTGATCGGTGATTTCGACTAACGACGCCGAATGATCCGCTGCAGCACAAATCTGTGAAAACTATAAATACTAGTTAGAGTTGTAGTTTTAGGAGTCAAACAATTATTATAATTTTCATATAGAATAGTACTTTTTGATATTTTTGCTCTAAGTTTGAGAGGGTTTTGAAGACTTGTAGATCCAAAGGGTTTCATTTTCAAGATTTGGGTTTGGGTCTCTTGGATTCTTCAACTTTGTCCTGTATCAAGACTAAAATTTTCATACCCAATTGAATGCGAGCTCAATTTGGTATAAATTTCTATCTCTTATACATGTGTGGCTAAAAATCCCAATTCTTAGTGTGTGCTTTAGCGAATATGGGTTAAAATAATTGTTGGGTTTTACTTGTTGATAGTTTAATCGTAGTTTAATTGTGATTTCGTTTACTAGTTGTTGATGAATTTAATGAATTTGTAGTTGCAAATACAAGTTTATTTATGTATTTTTGGCTTGCTCGAGAGAAAGGTCGTAAAACTAAAACTATTAAATTGATGGCGGGTGAGAGTGGGTCGACATGAGGTTCAGCTCGAGAGACTGAATCCTAGTCTCATTCCCACACACTTAGCTCGAGAGAGTGAGTGGGTTAAGGCGTAGGCTGGTCTTCATTCGGTAAGTGGGTGTCCGAGTGGAACGCATTTGAAACAGGGTAAGTTGCTCGAGAGAGAGCTTATCCCCCTTAAAGTTTAGCCTAGTCAAATTTATTCTATTAATCTTCTATCAAAAGCATGTACCCAATAATCTAGCTTAACCCATATTCCCATCACATCACAAGGATCCCCTCTCATTACTTAGAAATCCTTGTTTATTTTGTTGTATTTCTTTACTAGTGACAAAACCCCATTGTTAATTGACACTCTTGTGTCCCCCTTTAATTTACAATATTTTTAATCATTAATGTCTTTAGATACAACTAGTTAGAACTAAATTTTGATTTTTCTATTAATTCTCAAAACCACTCTCTTGGAAACGATCCCAACCCTTGGTTGGGTTACTAAACTATTCTACGATCGTAGACACTTGCATCAAAAGTTGTGTCTTGATTAAGCAAACATCACGGAGCAAAACCAAGAATACTTTAGGCGAACAGTAGAGCTAGTTGGCGTGTCGCCGATACATTCGGTGGAAGACAACTAGATCGCCAAAGGTTGCTGAAGAAGATTTGAACACATGCAGATGGGCAAAACAAAAGGAAAAAGACGATTCGTGGAAATGCTCGGTGACCTAGATCTGAATCGCCTAAAGTCACAGTCGTCAAACCAAGAATGACTAAAAGAAAATTAAAGGCAAAATGATTAACAGTTGACGCATCGCCGACAGTCGGCGACACCCGACTAACCTCGCCGAATGGTCCGTGGTTGCCACACCTCAAACTTGTTTTAATTAATTTTTGGAGATGAAGAGGGCATTGAGAAAAAGAGGGAACGACGCAATTAGAGATAAAAACACCATAAAAGAGTTTTGAGTGTGATTTCCATAGAGATTTTTTAAAAAGATTTTGTAATAAATCAATTTTCTAGTTTATTTCCCCGTGAACCCTAAATTTGTTGCATTTATTGATGGGCAGAAGTATGGGTGTTGATTTTCTTTCCAATTTTAATATGAGTGGCTAAAACCCTTCGCTTGGGGTTTTGGCCATGAAGCCAATTGTTGAATTTTGCTAAGTGGGTAGTGTTGAAATACGAACGGGGAGGTTGATTTGAAGTGGGTCTGGATCTTTATGGTGATTTGAAGTTATTTTGCATTATTTAGTGCAACCATTTTCGTGTTGTGAGCTTGCTCGAGAGAGAAGTTCAGAACCAAAGTAGTGATCTCAGTAGCCTTAGTAGTGGGTTTGCCAGATTTCAGCTCGAGAGAGTGAAACACGGAACCTATCCTTTGTATCTAGCTCGAGAGAGTGGATTTGATAAGGGCAAAGGGCTGGGCATCTTTCGATTGGTGATGAAGTTTGAGAGAATTCATCATAGAGAAGGTAATTGTTCGAGAGAAAATTATCTTATACATAGTCCGACCTACCCAAAACAAAATGACCTACCGTTGGTATCAACATTTACCTGCTGAAGTGAAATTTGACAATTGGCTGGTCAATTCCCCAAGTTTTACTCTAGTATTTGTTTACTTCGTAATTATTCGTGAATTTGGGCCTGAAGTTGATAGATACTCCATAATCCTAAAGGTATAAAGGAAATATCGTTGAAGAGACTGTATCAAATCTTAACCTTGGAATTTGAAAGAAAGCCTACTCCCTTAGGACTCGACCCCAACCCTTGGTGGGTTACTTTACTATTGTACGATTGTAGACACTTGAATTGGAAGTTGTGTCTCGATTACGCAAACATCAAAATTATGCCGCTGTCGGGGAGTAGCGTTACTTAGAATATATTGATTGAAGGCTTGACAATCTCAAATTTTATTAGTTGTAATTGATTTAGGTTTGGCTTCTTTGTGCACGTATTGGCTGAACTACTTAGAAGTGAACCTGAGTGATGAAGAAATGAACGACAATCAAATAGGTCATCAAGACGACATTGATGGCATCAATAGGGTCTACAACCCGAATTTGTCTGGTGGAAGGGGCGCAATTTGCAACCCACAAACTAATGGGAATGTGATGTTTGAAGTTACTAGCACAACTCTCCAACTTCTCCAAATGAGGGGACTTTATGGTGGGCTAGATCATGAAGACCCGCATGAACATGTAAGAAGCTTTACAGAAGTTTGTAGTCCTTTCTCATTCAAGGGAGTGTCGCAAGAGTCAATCCGATTGCGGCTATTTTCGTTGTCTTTAAAAGGAGAAGCTAATAAGTGGTTAACAGAGTTACCAAATAATTCCAACACATCATGGGAGAAGCTGGTTGTAGCATTTAACACGCGATTTTTTTTCCTCTATCAAGAATGATGAAACTTAGAGATGAAATTCAAGGTTTCAAGCGAAGGGAAGGGGAACCACTCCATGAAACTTGGGTGAGATTCAAGAAACTCCTACTTAAATGCCCAACCCATGGGCTACCAAATGATTTGTTACTTCAATTTTTTTACCGTAGTCTTGATTAGGTTAAAAAAGGAGTGGCTGACCAGTTGGTACGAGGAGGAATAATGTTGCAATCATTTGAGGTGGCTTCATTTCTTCTAGATGACATGATTATAATAAATCAAGTGTGGTATACCAAAGAAGATCACGTCTCTCCATTTCATTTTAGATTAACACAAGAACAACTGGATAAAGAGAAAGAGAGGGATGAAAACATCAAAAAGATGTTGACCCAAATGGAAGTTCTACAGGAGCATATGAGGGAACATATGGAGTGTTCAGAGTTGATGAGGGTTTGTTCTCAAGCTATTCAAAGCCTAGGGAGAATCAAGGTTGGAACTCCAAAAGATGTGAGAAGGGTTTCTACCCACGCTATTGGCAGCGAGGTGGAAACCAAGGTTGGAACCATCATAAGGACGTCGAGCAAAGGAGGTCCCATCAAGATTTGTCCGAACAATCTCAGCACTAGAGAAGAGAGGATGAATATGAAGAGAACAACATTCATTCAAGTGAAAGCCCAAAATCAAGGAGGAGTGCAAATATCCCTAGCGTGAATGATTTGCTTACACTCATTCTTGACAAAGTTGAAGGCTCGGATGATTTATTGAAAGGGATGAAAGATGAATTCTCATCCTTGAACAATAAAGTAAACTCACACACAGATGCAATCAAAATCCTTGAAGGTCAAATGGGTTTACTTACAATGCAATTGAAACAAAGGATGGAGGCAGATGATGAAGACAAAGGGTTGGCTGTTATTACTCGGAGCGGAAAAGAAGTAAAAGATGATCTGATGGGAAATAAGGAAGTGCATATACAAAATGAAAGAAAAGATATGGATGATGAAGAAATAATTGTCCCACAATACTACACAATGGAGCCACAAAGTGATGTGGAGAAACAAAAGTCATGCCCAAAAGTCAAGCAACCTTTACCCAAAATACCTCTTCCGTTTCCACAACGCCTCAAGAAGAAGAATGAGGTTGAAAAATTCAAGAAATTCTTATCGGTAATCAAGACCTTATCAATTAATCTCCCTCTAGTTGAAGCATTGTTGGAAATGCCCGGTTACATCAAATTCCTGAAGGAGTTGGTCACAAAAAAAAGGATCTTGGATTTTGAGACGATCGAAGTCTCTCATAGTTGTACTGTGATTATCACTAAGGAGTTAATCGAAAAGAAAGATGACCCTGGGGTATTCACCATTCCGTGTACCATAGGCATGCTCAAATTCGCAAAAGCCTTATGCGATCTAGGAGCAAGTATTAAGCTAGTACCTTATCCTATTTATAAACAACTCGGGTTGGGTGAACCGCAGGCGACAACTATGAGACTCTTGATGGTTGACAGATCGATCAAGCATTCGGTGGGGATACTTTATGATATTTTAGTTAAGGTCGACAGGTTCATCTTTCCAGCCGATTTTGTCATACTCGACTCTGACATAGACGCTGAAATTCCTATAATCTTGGGAAGGCCATTTTTGGCAACTGGGAGAGCGTTTGTGGATGTCGAGAGTGGGGAGCTAAAATTCCAGGTTAATGATGATAAAGTCTTCTTTGATGTGTACAAATTAATGAAACACCCCAGTGACATTCATATAATCTCAACTGATGATATGATTGACGAGGTTGTGGCTAGTGTGAGCCATCTGATGTTTAGCAAAGAACCCCTTGAGGTTGTGTGGGCTAACGGTGAAGAGTTTGAAGTTCAAATCCAAGATAAAGTGGTAGTCGCATTTTTAAGTATGGGGGAATTCACAAAGACCCCAATAAAGCTGGACATCGACTTAAAGAATCGAGAGAGCCCTCCCGCCAAATTGACAACCGAATAACCACCAAGTCTCGAACTTAAGGTATTACCTTCGCACCTTCGGTATGCTTTCTTAGGCGAGAAAAACACCTTGCCGATGATCATTGCGGCCTACTTACTTGATTGGCAAGTAAAATTGCTCCTTGAAGTACTGAAAAGGCATATAAAAGCCATCGGCTGGACTATCGCTGATATAGTGGGCATCCCTCTAGGCATTTGCACACACAAAATTATGCTTGATAGTGATTGTAAACTAAGTGTTGAGCATCCGTGAAAATTGAACCCGTTAATGCAGGAGGTGGTGAAAAAGGAAATAATAAAGTGGTTGGACGCGGGAGTGATCTACCCGATTGCAGATAGCAAATGGGTCAGTCCGATACAATGCTTACCCATAAAGGGAGGAGTAACGGTTGTCCCTAATGACAAGGGGGAGCTTGTACCTATGTTCCCTGTGATGACAGGATGGAGAGTTTGCATGGACTACCGAAAACTGAACTCATGGACTGAAACGGATCATTTCCTTATGCCCTTTATGGATCAAATGCTTGACCGACTATTCGAGAGAGGGTGGTATTGCTTTTTGGATGGGTACTCTGGCTATAACCAAATCTCCATTACTCCAGAGGATCAAGAGAAAACAACATGTGCCGATATGGTATTTTTGCCTTCAAATGAATGCCATTCGGATTGTGTAATGCCCCGGCTACGTTCCAGCGTTGCATGCTATCAATCTTTGCTGACATAGTGGAAGACTCGATGGAAGTATTTATGGATGATTTCTCAATTGTGGGTGACACATTTACAGAATGTTTAAAGTACTTAGGCCAAGTTCTCCAAAGATGTGTGGAGACTAATTTAGTCCTGAATTGGGAAAAGTGTCATGTCATGGTTAAGGAAGGAATTGTGCTTGGTCACAAAGTATCACAAAAGGGGCTGGAAGTCGATAGAGCAAAAGTCGAAGTAATTGAGAAATTACCGCCACCGTTTTCAGTAAAGGGGGTTCGGAGTTTTTCGGGACATGCCAGATTTTATAGGAGATTCATCAAAGATTTCTCAAAGATTGCACTTCCTCTATGCAAACTTTTGGAAAAAGAGGTGAAATTTCACTTTG
>JAJOOH010024346.1:0-15149 GCA_029582605.1 Solanum gracilifrons | reverse complement strand
TCTAACTCTAGAAGTACCACCACATTTACTCTTATTTTTTTCCTTACTACTTTTTTTATTAAAATTAAATAATCTACTAATGCCACTTGGTTCTTTCTTTTTTCCTTTACCGGTATATTTTTTGTTAAAACTCATATTTAATTATATGTAAAGTATAATATAAAAATAATAATAACACAAAAATTAATGACGAAAAATAAAATATAAATATTATGAAACGAATGTACCAAACGTCTGCGTTAATAGCAGACGTTATAACCAATTCTTGAAGCTTATAGTTTGTTGTAACTTGTAATTTGGAACTCCAATATTTGATAGCAAATATGAGAATTATATATATTATGATATATAATACGAAAATTTAGAATTGAAATATATGTATTATGATATAATATGAGACTTAAATGGAATAAAAAGATTGAGACTTGAGAGGATATAAAAAATAGATGAGAGAATATATGATTTTGTAAGAAATAATAAGGGATAGAGGGTATTTATAATATTAAAAGTGGGTTAAAGTGTATTTATGATAACTTGAGGGTTTAAATTAAAGTATTAAAAGTAGGGGTGATAGGGGGTGTTGGGGAAGGGAAAAAACAGTCAATAAATCCGTTGGGGGGGCCCACTAGCCGTTGCCCCAACTGATATAATTCAAAAAAAAAAAATGTTAGGGGATCCCGCGAACTGGCCGGTTCATCCGGGCCGGGTCGATCAGGACCAACGGGTGAACCGGACCGGTACCGGTCCCCTATCCCGAAGGCCCCCATTCCGCGAGAATTTGACAGGACCGGGTCCGGCGAGCCGGTTCTCAAACCGGTCGTGGGCCGGGGTGGGCCGACCCGGTCCCCCTGCCAGTCTTAATGACAAAAGGAAAAATACTAATAATAAAGTAAGACGTCATAGGCGATCCCCAAGCAATTCTTGCTTGTTTTTCTCGTTGTCGGACACGTTTAAAGAAGATTTAATTGGAGGATATTATGCGGCTATGGAGAGTCTTGCATCAAGACTCCATATATTGCTCCAAAGTGTTCATGCAAATAAAAAAGAATAAAAAGATTAGTAAGACGATTTAACTTCTCATGATAGTAAATAAATATAGTATTGAATAAAACCATATAACAAATATGCTATCCCAAACACGGAATATACAAACACCAAATGACTCACCGACTTACCAACAAGATTCGAAATAGCTAAATTATAAAACATATCTCTTACTCAACAAAACTAATACCCAATATTATTCAATTTAAATTATAAAAACAGATTACTTTTTCTAAATAAAAATGAAATCAAATCAAGACATTTTGAGATTTACACAGGCCAATTATTTCAAGCTTACAAGAAAACTTATACACATATATATGCTAACCGAATAGAAGAAGAAGTTTTAATACACATTTGTGATGAGTTTAATTAGAGACCCATTTAAACATCATATGACCTAAACATGTAGGTTCTAAAAATAGACATTAAAAAATACAAATAAACTTTCAACGGAAAAAAGACCTCCTGCTATCTAATATACCAAACCTAATCTCAAATTTTGAGTGAGCCAATATACTAATTTCAAATTTTGAGTGAACAAATATCAAGTAAAGTAGCAAATATATTTAGTGTGTGTTTAAGAAATACTATCTTCAAGATCAACATTTCAGTCATTCCAAAGAGGTAACTCAGCATATACGATATGCAGTAAGAATAAGAAAAATTACAGACGAGTCTTAAGAGAAATTAAACATATCTTAACAAACATATTAATCGAGTTTCAACATATTTCAACTCAACAGAGATCTAAACTTGTTCACATATATTCTTTATATATCATATCAATACCAAAACTATATTATCACTTTCAGCCCAATGAAATGAACATAATATATGATTTAATAGTTAAACACAATGTAAGAAAACGAAAGAAATGAATATAATTATAATCGGAGAATTACCTTCCACGGAGCACTGAAGATGGAGTGTTTGAGGTTCAGATCCACAACTCTTTTACCGACAATAAAACGAGATTATAACTTGTATAAGTTGATATCTAAGAGCAAGAGAAAAATGAATTTTTTAGACTCCAAAACTTGGTCCTTGCTCAAGAAACGGGGTTGTATTTATATATGAAAATAACTTTGATTTGAGCGGGATTTTAAGTCATTTTGAAATTTGAAACGGTTGCTTCAAGTTCATCCAAAAATGTGGCAGAGAACCATTGAAAAAAATAGTGTGTCTTTACGTGACTTCGCTGGAAAATGGTAAAGTTTTGACTATACTTTTGATATAGACAATTTTGAACCATGAAAAGGGGAAAAAACAAGATAGAGATACGTCTGACGTTTTCCAAGTTTGCCCAAAAATGGCGACAAAAGCTCCTGCCAATGGTGAAAACGTTCAAAAGATTTACTGGAAAAGGAAAAAGAGAGGAGCGGCGCATATCAGAAATCTAGCTTCTAAGTACGTATAAGTTATTTGGGAAAAGGGCTTTGGGCTGCTGTGATATAGTATAATGGGCCATTACAATGGGTTCTATTTTGAGCAGATTTAACATTAAAAATGGGGCTGAAAATGATCTATTTTGGGGCTCAAATTGAACAAATTGCTAAGGTTCTCAAATTAATTTTTTGGGCTTCCTTATCTTAATAATTTAACCAAAAATATACATATATTAACACACTAAAAAAATACGACGATAAAATATTTGTAAAAGAAATAATAACTAACGATAATTGTTGTAATTAGAACAAATAACGATACTAATACTAACTAAAATGATAATGAGAGATGGGATAAAAGTGATATATAATGCGACTAAAATAACGATATCGATAATAATAGTAATATTTTCATATAAATGAAAAGTAGTGCTACGATATAGTAAAAATATAACAAAAGTAGATTATTAATGACTAGGAAGCGCAAAGAAATAAATTAGAGAAGAGGTGAGACAAAATTGGGTGTCAACACTCACAACCACCGAACAACCACCTTCTTCTCCACGCCTGAAACAACCAAATCTCCATCTCCCTTAGCCACCAGAAACCAACCAAAACGACCCAAAAAGCGAACAACAAGACCAGCAGCTCAACAGCAAACCAGAAACTCCGGCGAAACCTCGGCAGCTCTATAAAAACACGGACCCAGCAAACTCGCGAAAGGCAACCATCACAAGCTACTGTTCACTTTCATTTTGGTAACTCTAGCTCTGCCTATTTCATTTTTTTTGTGATCTTTTATCTACTGCTTGTGAATGTTGAGTTGATTTTATTATTTTGTTTGGGAGTTAGTATTTTTTATGGTCACTCGACTATCAACTTTTTTCACATAAAATCACTTAACTTTGATCTTCAACACAAAAGTCACTCAACTATGAAATCTTTACGTAGAAAGTCACTCAACCTATTTAATTATTTTTTTCATTAAAATTTGCTGACGTGGAATTTATATTTCTAACTAAAATTTTAAGAAATAAACATATATCCATTTAAATCATTTAATGACCCGCTCCACTTGACCCAACCCGCTAAAAATATAATATTGACTCTCTTAATTTACCTTTATTTTTCAAATTATTTTCTCTGTTCTCCTTAGCATTTTTTTTTAAATTCTCAATTTCAGCCTCTTCTTCCTTCTTTTAGTTAGGGATATCTCAATTTCTGATCTGACTAAATCATTTTCTCTTGTCTCCGGTTTCTTTTTTATTTCGTCTCCGATTTCTTTTTTATTTTGGTTATTGTTCATTAGCATTGTTAGCTTTAAATGATTTTAAATGATGTTGTTAATGAGAGTCGTCGTATGAAGGTGAAAGGATAAAAAAAAACTTATTTCGAGAAAGCCTCTCGATATTGGCTGAACCTGAACTTGCATTAATCAGAGCTTTTCCATGGATTCTCTCTTAATAAACTTTCCATGTACAACCCTGCATCCTTCTAATAATATTTTAATACAATCTAATTCCTATTTAACTAAGATATACTAAAAGAAGGAAGAAAAGGCTGAAATTGAGAATTAAAAAAAAAACAGAAAAAAAGAAGCAGAGGAGAAAGAATGGGAGACCAAGAAAATAACTTTGGAGAATAAGAGTAAAATAAAAGTGTTAATATTATATTTTAGTGGGTTAGGTCAAGTGGGCGGGTTATTAAATGGTTTAAATGGATATATGTTTATTTCTTAAAATTTTAACTAGAAATACAAATTTCACATCAGCAAATTTTAATGAAAAATATAATTAAATAGGTTGAGTGACTTTGTATGCAAAGATCTCATAGTTGAGTGACTTTTGAGTTAAAGATTAAAGTGAAGTGACTTTCTGTGAAAAAAGTTGATAGTTGAGTGACCATCAAAGATATTAAAGTTATGACCACTGCTATTTTCATTTTCGTGTATTCTAATCATTATTATGGCTTTTTCGGTAAAGTTTTTCTTCTCCTACCAGTTTATTTGATCTCTTGCTTTAAATAGTTACAGTTTGGGTGTGGATTTACCATTTTTTATACTAGTTTGGTTGAAAATCTGAACAACGTAAGGTTTCTTTTGCTTTTGATGAAGTGACTTTTATTGCTTTCGAGTCGTAGCTTCGATCCCAATATTCTTTCCCTTTGATTTTGTCTCCCCTGTTATTACAATTTTATTTTTTGCTTTGTTGCTTGGCTTTGCCTTTGTTCTACATTTTGGAATAGTCTACTGACTCTTTCTTACTTTATTTTCTACCTTAGTCAATGACTTTCAATTTGGTTTTACTTATTTTATAAGTTGTTGCTCTATTTTGTTCAATGTTTTATTTACTTTTTTGATTTCATGCATTACTCCAAGAAATTTCCAGTATGTTGTTGTTGATTTGTTGTTATTATTTTTATCATTTTTTTTTATTCAATATAGTTGATAGATAAATGTTGTTTGTTGCTGCCTAGTCAATGTTATTTCAATGTTTATCTTTTAATTTATTATTAGTGTTGAACTCCAAGTATGGTGAGTTATCTTATGTTGCTGTTGAATTTTTATTTAGAATTGTTATCTTGTGTAAGAGATTTTGGTTGGGTAATGAGTTTTCACGTGACTTGTTCACTGTAATTAGCTTTTAATTGGTACATATTTGCAAGGTCATTATTAGGATTTTTTTTTTGTCATTTGTTACCTTTAATTGTTTTTGTTAACTTGATATTTAGCATTGTTTGTTAAAATTGACTGATGAAGAAATTTTCGTTGATTTCCAAGGCCTCTGATGTTAATAAGACGGGTTTTTATTTTTGAGTTATTATTTAATGCATTTATTTTTATTCATATTTATTTATTACTAACACTTTTACTAAGTGTCTTTACAGGTACCCGGAGTTGCTTCCCATTGAAGCTATTCGAAAAGAGTTTGAATTATATTTTTCAATTTGTTATTTTGTATATATCGATGTTAGGCAAACTTTAGGCCGAGTTTTATTTTATTACTTGTGTATATTGCATGTTTGTTATACTTGTATATTATTTTATCTCCTCCTCAATTTGAAAAAAAAAATCAATCGGGACCCACATTTGTGGATTTCGAAGGATGCTTAACACCTTCCCTTCGGAATAACTTGAACCCCTTATCTAGAATCTAATGGTTTCATAAATATTTTTTAATTGGTTTCCTAGTTTTTCCTAAAATTAGGTGGTGACTTCTTTAAAATCCCCTTTTTCTTAAAATTCTTTTAAAATTAATTTAATTGTTTATTTTTTCGTGTCACCGCAATGTTTCTTCTTATTTGAATAAAGTAAGGATTTAAACAGAATGACGACTTTGATGGGGATATAGAGGCTCTAACCATTTTGAGTTAATTTTTTCAAATTGAGGAGACTTTACTTTTATTATGTTATATCTTGTATATTTTGTTGATTGTTTGTATATTGTATTTGTTGTTTATATATTATTCATTTAATTGTATGTATATTGTCATTCCATTCATGGCATTTTCCAACATGTGTGTATAGTATATTAAAGAACGGTTTTACGAAATCGCAACCGGACTTTTTTATACTTAGCCCTTTTTCGGAATAATCGGCAATTTATTGGTTCATCATGCATCAAATGGCTATCGTGAGTTCCAACCTAAGTTGTCCACTTGAGTTTCCGGTCTTTCAAAAGCCACTCTTAGTCAACTAGCGTAGAACGAAACCAAATTCCGAATTTAGCGCATTTTGAACTAAGTCGACCCAACACCCAAAGCGTGTTGGGCCCATTAGAAGCCTACGTTGTGTCTATTTGGCCCATTGGTCAATAAAGGACAATCATACTTATGTGTTTAAATTTGAAGGATGTATACGATATTTGGCAAATCATTGTCACTCGGGGTTGGGGCTTTATTTTAATAGCTTACTCTAGTCGAAGAAGGATTTTTACAGGTTATCATTTCATCCAAAAGGTGTTGGCATTCAGAGATGACAAGAAGCTCAAGAGGAAGTATCTTCCATAAAGGCTTAGTTTAGGATGGTACCCTTGCGTGTGATTGATTATTTGTATCCTTTTTTCCCCCTTATTTGGTAATCCTATTTGAATTATTCATAAAATGTGTACTAAGTGTTTTAGGGGACAATGGAATATTGTCAAATGGCGTAATGCATCCTTCAATTTAATAGGCCTACCCTTGGCACAAAAGGGTCACGTATTTGTATAGGACGCACAATAATTGTTTATACGTTATGTGATATAATTGAGTTTTTCTTCAATCAAAATAGTGCTTATGTGTTAATTAATTCTTTGTGTGATATTTTGCATTATTCATTATGAGCACGAACTAACATTTTTACCTTTTGAATTTTTCTTCTCTTTAAGCTAGAGGTTGATTTATGTTAGAATTTGGAGGTCATTGTTCGTCCGAAGTTGCATGGGATAGGAAGGCTCGTGAAATTTGAGTTTTTAGATTTCACCAGACATTAATATCAAACCAAAAATATAAATCAGGGGAGTCTCTCTGACTATGAGGTCACACTCATTTATTTTTGTTATTTTGCATGTTGGCCCTACTTTCACACATTTCTCATATTTTTCCAGGAAAACCTTCCTCGACAACCGTCAGGGATGGTGATAACAATTTGTGAATAATTGGGAAAACAAACAGTTCCATGAGACATTAAAAAAAGAATACAACAACAAGTGGTTACTGTATAAATTGGAAGGCCATATTCAACAAACAGTACAAATGTCAAAGTTAGGAGGATACAAGAAATCGCCCCGAGTTGTCTAAATTTTGAAATTGTTTTATGCCATATATGAACAAACTACGCGAACTTGACTCTCATCTCGGTGAGATACGTAGGCAACCTTTCTTGGGTTCGGTATTTATTCTTTCAAATTAAAAAAAAACAAAGTAAAATAGTTTGTGCAAAATTTTAAAGACATATTTGCACGAACTACGTGCACCTGATTCTCATCTTGGTGAGATACTAGACAACCCTTCTTGGGTTGAGTATTCATTCTTTCAAGTTCCAAAAAAAAATTATGCATATATTCAAAGATATATCTGCATGAACTACACACACTTGATTCTCATCTCGATGAGATACGTAAGAAGCCCTTCTTGGGTTCGGTATTCATTCTTCAAAATATACAATGTGTATGTATCGTAAGAGTCATGTCTAAAACTCAGTTGGGACCAATGTAGTTAGGAGCATGTAAACATATTCGATATGATGGAGAGGACTGACTTTGTGGTAAACTATAGTCTTTTGGTACCTCTTATTTATATTTTTGTGATGCTTGAAAATTCTCTTGCATGCATTCAAGATAAGAATAAAACCAACCTCGTGATTTCATGTGCATTGTGTGGTGAGCTTTTAGATTAAAATTCAATTGCATCGCACTATTGATCTAGAACTTGGCTTGAATGTTATCGAAGCAGTAACGCTTGATTTGGGAAAGGATTGTAGGCCTTCTTTGACTCAATTGTGCCTTTCAAAACCTACCAAATGACATTGATCTCTAGTTTTCCCCACTTTGAGCCTGAAGCCTTTCTTTGGACAACCACATCTTAGCCTCTATCCCTTTTGAGTGCTTACGTGCATTATCCCTCTCTTGGCCCAAAATTCTTGAGTGCACTAAGAGTATGCAAATTATAAGAGAAGATTCATGTTTGAAGTTGCCAAAGGCAAAATATATTAAGTCTCCCAAAGTCAAGAATACTCCAATAAAAGAGGAGAAAAATTCAAAAGAAAGGGGTGAAATAAAAGAAAAGCTCCAAGAAATAAGGACTCGGAAGAAGTCGAAACAAAGGGAAAAAAAAGAAGGAAAAGCTCTAAAAAATTAGAATTCAAAAGACATCGAAAAAGGGGAGACAATGAAGAGGATCAGACGTCGAAGTTGTATCAAGCGTCAAAAGCACAAATTCACTGTGACGCTCAAGAAGGAATTAAGTCACTCTTATCCCAAATATATATAATATCCATCCCTAAGCCTACATTACAAGCCAATGACAAACCCTACATGATCTCATTCCAAATGTTCTCACATTAGTGGAGATTTACACAAGAGTCAAGCATATGGTATCACAGTTGCATACATTGGACATACTTGTGAGTGTGAGTGCACTTCAAAAAATGTCCTAAAATAATATGCTTAAAATATGTGTGAAATAAGACTTTTATTTATGAGAAGGCAATTGAAACATGAGGATTGATACACTTCAAAACCTTTGTTTAAAGCAAGATGAACAAATCTTGTTGATCCTTAAGTATGTTTGAGGTACCACTTGAAGCTGTAGAAATTACTTTGAATTCAATCTTAGTTAGAAAAGAAAAAAGAAATAAGAAGGAGAGATTTACCTGCAATCCTAACTGTTGGTACTAATTGTAGTCAAGATTTGACTGTCTCATCACATTCTTTATTTCTTAAAAAGAAAAGAAAAGGTGAGCAAGCACCCATTCTTTAATATGTTTCAAAGCATTAAATTGCATTTTCTTTTTGGGTTGTCCGTTATAAAATGTGACATTAGGCTAACCTCGTAAGTGTGAGACGCCTATTTTACTTCATTGGGTTGTCCGTCCCAAAAATGTGACATGTCTTTTATCTCTAGGCTTTGAATATCACAAGAAATATCATTTTCCTATTTCATCATGTTCATATTGTACATTTTCTACTGATGATCTTATCTCGAATTCTTTGCGACATTCATCATCTACAGGATTGGAACTACATTTGACCTGATTCTTAGCTCAACATGATATGTAGGCGCCACGACAGCTCGGTCATATACCCAGTGTGATTTTCTTTTCTCCTTGTAATAAAAACCGAGAGAGAATTCACAATAAATGTGCTATCTCCAGCAATTTAATATTAGACATCATTTTGAGATTTGCCAAAAGTTCTAACGACCTAAAAAATTCCAACAAGTCGTGTCAGAAGCTTGATAGTCAACTTCAAATGATTCATCATCGCTTGTAGTCCAAAGTCAACTTGCAAATCTCCAACATTGTCATGGCGAGCCAGCAGCTCCTCGTACAAATCTCCAATAAGACATGAATCACAATAAACACAAAATGGTCAAGAGTAAAATGTTGTTTGCTCACATGTGTCAAAGTGATCAGACATTTTGTACACATTCTCTTTTAAAGAATCTTTTCTCAAGGTTTCTTGACTAAGTCGCTAGCTAAGGCGACATTGTGTCTACTAATTGTTCCCAAGAGGGTCATTGCATTTTTCATTTGCCAAGATGGCCATTGCATTTTCATTCACCGAAAGGTCTTTGCATTTAAGTCGCATCTATTCGGAGGTGAATGATGTGCACCCTATCTATTCCACGTTCAAGTCGGTGGAGACTTGCGTTGAAATATATTTGCATTTAAGTCTCATCTATTCGGAGGTGAATGTTTATTCTACGTTTAAGTCGGTGGAGACTTGCGTTGAAAGATATTTGCATTTAAGTCGCATTTATTCGGAGGTGAAGGATGTGCACCCTATCTATTTCGCGTTCAAGTCGGTGGAGACTTGCGTTGAAATATATTTGCATTTAATCGCATCTATTCGGAGGTGAAGGATGTGCACCCTATCTATTCTGCGTTCAAGTCGGTGGAGATTTGCGTTGAAAGATATTTGTATTTAAGTCGCATCTATTCGGAGGTGAAAGATGCGCACTTTATCTATTCTGCGTTAAAGGTGGTGACTCCTTTAAAATCCTTTTTTTCTTAAAATTCTTTTAAAATCGATTTAATCATTTACTTTTTTGAGTCACCGCGATGTTTCTACTTATTTGAATAAAGTAGGGATGTAAACAAAGGTTAGAGTGGGAAGGGGTGTACAAGCCTAAGCCAACTAAGGTCATATCTTTCGTACGAAATTGAAAACTGGTGGGGCAAGGGTGTTTAGCGTAATCGGCACATATTCAGGATGTTGATGTTGAGTCTCTCTATTAAGTCTATTCCTGTAGTGTCTGAATTCAAGGAAGTGTTTCCTACCGATTTGCCTGGTATGCCTCCGAATAGAGATATAGATTTCTGCATTGACTTAGAACCTGATACTCTCCCCATTTATATTCCTCTTTATCGCATGACTCCAACAGGATTGAAAGAGCTTAAAGCTCATATCCAAGAGCTTCTTGATAAAGGTTCATCCGTTCTAATACTTTCCCGTGGGGTGCTCCTATCTTGTTTGTTAAGAAAAATGATGGCAGTATGAAGACTGGTAATTTTATTTTAAGCCATAAGGGAGTTGATTGATACCGGAATGACGATGTAGCATAGCCTTTAAAGACAGGTGAGAGAAAGAATAATTTATTTGATTGCAAGGGCTAAGGAGGTACCTTTCGAATGGACTGAAAAATGCAAGGAGTGCTTTCAAAAGCTCAAGACTCTTTTAACCACAACACCTATTTGGCACTATCGGTGGAAGGTAAAGATTTCATTGTTTATAGTGATGTTTCACATCCGAATTTGGGTGATGTGTTGATGCAGGATAAGAATGTCATAGCTTATGCATCGCAACAGTTGAAGGTGCATGAGCGAAATTACCCAACACATGATTTGGAGTTGGCAGCAGTAGTGTTTGCTCTTAAGATCTAGCGGCATTACCTTTATGGTGTCAAGTGTGATGATAATTGCTTTGTTTTTGTTTTTGAGTTTGGTAATGAGTACGATTGAATTTCTAGTGAAAGATATTGTAAGAACGATGATGATGCGATCAATGATAAGCGAAGATCCATGAATTTATAAAAATCTTCAAGGTACAAGCTAATGTTGATATATAAGGGGATTGTGTTATATAGTTGAATTTACAATTCAGATTTTTCATTGTAAGTCTACATTTGTGGTGATATATTTTTCGAATGTATGAAACGGTAAGGTGAGCAATGATCAATTGTATCAGATATTGAGCATGTGAAAGGACTTACACCTGGTTTGAGTCGTAAAATTTATTACTTTTGATTGTTGAAATACCTAAGAAAGGTTTTCATTTAAAAAGTATTGGTTTAGAGTAAAGTAAATGGTCCAAGTGTTTATGATGATGGTTAGTATTGAGAGTGTGGGATCACTGGAATGATGTGAAGACTATATGGAGTCAACTGAATGGAAGTGGTTGGTATCGGCTCTTCAGAGGAAAACCTTTAGTGTTTTTCGATCTTTATTTCGTAAATTCTTATATGACCATCTATTTCATTTTGTACATGGTGGTGAATATGATTGACTAGCTATTATCACGTGTGTTTTCACTTTTGGTGGGCTAGTGGTGGATCAGGTGTATCGATCTTGCAATGTTCTCTTGGTTGAGTGAGATGATTGGGAACACTTGGTTAATTCAGATGACACAATTGGTGTTGTCTTGGAGTTGTTAAAGTATTCCAGTGGTTCTACATGTACCACCTTGCTTATGAGAATTTATAAAAGAGCTACCATGCGTATTTATGGTTGTCTGACAATCTTAATATTCATCTAGTCGTCGAGGTCATGTATCGATTATGTGTGGTTGAATGTAGGAACCATTGGGTCCAATTCTACTATTCTTAAGGGTAATCTACCATCACAATTACTAATCTAGCATTTCGATAGTGTTGTTAAAGGGTTTGCATGCTTGGACATATCCCTCGATGGGTATCTGATGTCTAAAGCTCAAATTTTTATAATTTAAGCTCATGGAAATTTATGTTGTGAGATGGAGATGTTGATAAGAACTATGACTGTTTGGGTATTATGAGTGTGTGTTGGTTGGTTCAGTTCACCTCTAATTGTAGCGAGTATTAACTTAGGATGTTATCATGGTTATGTGATAAAGGATTCGTCCTGATGATTGTATCAAGGTCCTCGATAACATGTTGCAGACGTGTGTGTGCGATCAACTTTGATGGTTATTGGGAATAACTTTTGTTGTTATTTAAGTTTACATACAACAATATTTATCACTCAAGTATTGGGATGACTTCATTTGAGGCACTGTATAGGAAGGGATGTAGGTCTCTCATTGGTTGGTTAGATGCATTTGAGGCGGGCCCTTTTGATGAGAATCATTAGGGAATGTGAAATTTATTCGGGAGATGTTTCTAGCAGCTCAGAACAGGCATAAAAAGTATGCAGACCGAAAGGTTGATAATTAGAGTTTATGAGAAGGAGCCTATAGCCATTCTAGATAGGGGGAAGTTCGCAAGTTAAGGTCGAGGGATATTGCATCTGTCAAAATCCAATGGAAGCATCATCTGATTGAGGAAGCTACTTGGGAAACCGATAAGCACATGCGAGACAAGTATCCCTAGTTGTTCGACGATTCAGGTACTACTCTAACCTTACTTTAGCCAGTCTTTCCTAGTTGATCACTTGAGGACGAGTGATGGATAACTTGGTATCTATTGTAACGATCTGATTCTGTCGTTAGGGAAAAGCCAATGGAGAAAGAATTGGGGCAAGAAAACTTTTGAATAGTGACTTGAAAATTCCTAGCCTAGTCTAGAATTTGACAAAATCTGAGTCATGTGAGGTCTAGAGAAATTTGTTAATGAATGAGATATATAATAATGAA
This sequence comes from Solanum gracilifrons, assembly GCA_029582605.1. Lineage (NCBI taxonomy): Eukaryota > Viridiplantae > Streptophyta > Magnoliopsida > Solanales > Solanaceae > Solanum > Solanum gracilifrons. Next base: position 2,188 of record JAJOOH010024346.1, on the reverse strand, counting down.
TTTGATGACATGAGTGGATAGTCAAGAAGTTAAGGAAACTATATGACTTTACGGAATCAAATTCAGGAGAGTAGAACTCCCGAAACTGATCTTAGTGTGAACGGGTAGTTTTTGAATGTCATGGGTTGAAGGTGTGTTGTGTAATGAGGCTTTGAAACTCTAATTCCGACGTGTTGTCTCCACGCAAGCCGCTAAACCCCAATTTTATTATTTTTCTGCAAAACTTCGTTCTTAAGAGTTAGGAGACGACCCAGGACGAATTCTTGATAGTTTTCCACGACTTTTGGTGCTAAAGGTAAGGATTTTACTCCCCAAATCCGTTTTTCGATTCGTAGAATGTAAATTCATGGGTAATTATCGTTGAGAGAGGGTTTTGGCCTAAAGTTGATGGTGAGAAAAAGCCCTACTTGCATCTTAGGATCATAGGTTTGGTCTTGGGTTATTGGGTTGTTATAATTCGGATAAGTAGACCTTAATTTATTGATCCTTTTGTTATATTACCTAGAACAAGCGGAATGAATCCGGAAAGGAAAGATTCAAGTGTCTTAAGGGGATATAATCTTGGTTTCGACGTAGGTGATGGTTTGATTTCATGTTTGTGTGATGTATGTTAGTAGTTGCTTCATTGTAATACATGTATGTATGTGAATAAAGCACTATTGATCAAACCTAATGTAAATGAGTATGAATGAACCATTGTATGCCATGAATCAACACTTGATTGTATGATTATAAGAATGTACATTATGAGTGTGATTGTGATTGTGGTTATGTTGACTGGATTGGGTGTCACGTTCCTACGCATGCATTGGATCAAGTGTCACGTCCGACACGCATTGGTATCAGGTGTCACGTTCTGACACATACATTGGATCATGAGTCACGTTTCGACACACTAATTGGGATTGGGTGTCACGTTCCGGCACACTAACAATTTGGATATGGGTTCCATGAGAGGACCATTGTGTTGTCATATCTAATTGTTGTTGAGAATATGCGGAATTGAACACTGTTCCTGAAATGATAATTGTATATATATTTTGTATATGCGTGTTTACGATCTGTTGACACTCAATTTTGACCCTCCCCGATAAGAATTAATCATCGAGCTTTCTAAATTTGGAAATATAATATAGCAGCAATTTTTATATATTATCATAACTCACATGGGAGGAAGTAAGAGTTAATTTACTAACCTCATTATTGAAGTTTTTTATAATATTCTTTCAAAAAAAATTGGGACATCAACTAGTTAATAGTTTACCATCTTGTAATATTCTAATATATATGTACATACTTCAACCATTTTTACATAAACTTTGAACACATATATTTGAACTTCAACTATGTGTAAGTATATTACTTCATGCATATTACATTGAAGCTCGATTAAATAACGGTATTCAAATAAAATATTCGTAGATCTTTTACAAAAGTTTAGGGAAATAAAATGACCAAGACTTTATAATTTTTAAATAGCTTGCATAATCAACAAAGGGATGAGTGAACTCTTTAATTTTTTTTTTACGAGTAACTGCGTTCTTGTATTTATACCTTGAAATTTGATTTGAATCTATTTTTGTTTTTATTTAATTCTCTCTTTTTTTTGTTTTGTTTATATTACTCCTCTTTGTCACATTCATACAGAATATGGTTGGCAAGAATCAATAATTGACCTTTTTTCTGTGTATATCTTGAACGGTGGTTGCTTAAATTTTGTATATTTACAATATATATATATATATTTCATAATTATGTATATAATTAATATATTTTATGATTATTTGAAAAATCGTCTCAAAAAGATTTTGTTTTGATTGAATATTTGGTTAATTAGTTTAGTTATATGTTGACACCCAATTTTGACCCTCCCCGATGATAATTGATTTCCGAACTTCTTAATTTTGCAAACGACTTAGAATAATTAGCTTTATATAATTCAAAATAGTTTCAAGGTTATTTTTTTTAATAATTAACTCAATTTTATAGTGTTTTGAATAAAAAATATATTTTATATAATTATAGACGCAATTTATATATTTTATAAACGTTTGAAAATCATGTCAAAAGACTTTTGCTTGGCTAAAATAAATTTTTCGCTGATTTAGTTTTGGTTTGAGTTATAGTTTAAATTTTGAATTAATTAGTTTATATTTAAATTAATTATTTATGATTAAGTTAATTATTT
>JAJOOH010024345.1:0-15311 GCA_029582605.1 Solanum gracilifrons | reverse complement strand
ATATATAATTTTCTCTCGTTTTATACAAACACAAACGCATTTTATACATTTGTGTTTGTATAAAAGTGAGAGAGGCGAGCGAGATTGTCCAGCGAGAACGAGAGTGGCGAGCGAGATTCACCAGGAAGAGAGGCAAAATAGCAACAGTTTGCAACAAGGTACAATTAAATCAAACTATGGCTATAATATTTAATTTGAATTAATAGTTTGTTATTATATATAATTTTCCCTTATATATACTCCCTCTATCCCTAATTACTTGTTAACTTTTGAATTGACACACCTATTAAGAAAATAATTATTGACATAGTGAGTTTACCATTTTACCCCTATTAATTATGAAGTAGATGAATTAAAAAAGGGAAAATGGTATATATTAGCAAATTATTAATTCAAATTAAATGCAATAAATATAGTTTGATTTAATTGTACCTCATAGCAAACTGTTGCTATTTCACCTCTCTCCTGGTGAATCTCTGTCACGCCCCAAACTCGAGGGGTGCAACTGTCTCCTAATGCAAAAACTCAAGCCCGAGCCGACCCTACTGAACCATTTGCTACCAGCGCATGGCAGTCATACGCAATCAAGAAAAACAAACAAGTGTATCTCAGCTTAAAACTAGCCCTCGACCGGCAAGGCCCCTGTCAACTGATCTATATATAAAAAAAACAACTACTCCCAGGAGATCATACACATAAATATCCAACTAGCACAAAAGTCCTGATTGGGCCGTCAAGGCCACCATGATATCTATACCAAAACAAAAAGCAGGTATATATCAATATAATACATTAAACAGCTCACAAGCTTCAACAAACCAACAACATAGGCCAGTATGGCCATAACGTAGCTATACACCCCACACACTAGTCTGCAAGCCTCTAAGAGTAATAAAGATTAGCGGGATAGATCCCCAGCCTACCCATAAAGATATATACAACAAAAGGTAACAAACCTCCCAACCCTGGCAACTCCGAAGGAAAAGGGCTAGACAACCGGATAAAAGTCAATCCTGCTACTGAGGAGGTTTACTCAGTCGTCTATCAGGACCTGCATGCATGAATGCAGCACCTCCAAGGCAATGGGGTATCAGTACAAAATAATGTACAGAGTATGAAAGGCAATAGTCTATGATGAGGTATCCTGATATACTGGAATAATCTGATAAATAAATCAAGGATAAGATAAGTGTACTGACCTGCTTCTAAATCTAAACTTATCAAAAATAATAAAAACAACAACCTAACCAAGCCCCCATAAGCTCGACAGGTACAAACAGCACACAAGACCACCTACTCAGGCCCCCATAAGCCCGAAAGATGCCAATCAACCTATGTACCCTATCAGTAGTCCCCTAGCCCAGAGGCAGTCACATAACCCTCTTAGGCATCAACGTAGCTTATAGACAACTCATAGCCCCCTTAGGCAACAACATGGCCCTGTAGGAAGCACATAGCCTTCTTTAGGCGTCAATATAGCCTTGTAGGCAACTCATAGCCCTTCTAGGCACAATATAGCCCCGTAGGTAACACATAGCCCTTTTTGGCAATAACATAGTCCTATTAGACAACATCATAGCCCCCATAGGTAGTTCATAACTCAACAACTAATCACAATAGCCCAAAGGCAATAATAACAATCAAACAGCTAAAAGCGAGCAATTTAGTTATAAGCACCCTATACAAATAGCCTCTAAGTCGTGTCCAACATAAGAACACTACTACTGAATAAGAATCCCGATAAGAGAGGATTATACTCACTCGAGCAACCAACAACCAACAATAATGGTTACAAGTATAACAACAACAACAACTCAATTACATTGCTCCTAAGCTTTAAGGAAGCATGCCGTAAGAAGAGAATAGCCTTAACATACGTTTTTCGCTGAATTCACGTGTCCTAATAACTTTAATGACAACCCCCCTTGATACTACAACAAGGAAGGATCATAATAAACACAAAAGAATAAAAGATACAACGAAAATCCGATAAAAAATATGTATTTTCGTCGCAAATTGTTGTTTGCTACTTATAAAAGCTAAAGTCGATGAAAGAAGGGTCTTACCTCGATCTTAAGTTCGTAATTCGCCTCAAAACCTTCAAATATATTCAAACCCTTGTTGTCCCACCACTAAAGTGTGATATGCTATGCAATCGATAAAACAAATTATACCACGATGACGAGTCCAACGCGTAGAACAACTTTCGTCAAGGTCTTAAGTCGAGAAAATCTATACTTCACTTGATCCTAGAAATGGGTTTCTCTAATTTCTCTGGTTCTTAGCTTAAAATGAAGAAGAAAATAGAAGAAGAAGATATATGTAACATTCCACCGACTTAGGGCCCCACCTCACGTGCCTGCTTGCGCAGTCCCACAAAAACGCGAATATCTCTCTATTCTGAAGTCGTATGAATGAACGGTTTGATGCGTTGGAAAATAGACTTGTAGACCTTCGATTCGATATGTCGCAGAGACCATAACTCTTAATATATTAGGAGAAAATTTCCAAGACATTTGACCCAAATTTCAAACAAATCTTTATAAAGGAATTTACGGTAACTTTCGCCAACTTTTATTCTGCCACTTAACTTCAAAACTTGAGATACAACCCTTGAACACTTAAAATATGACATACCACATCATTTTTAATTTATTACTCACTCTCCTTGTCTTTCCACGAAGGTACGAGTTAATTTAGACGTTTTGAAAAGTCGGGGTGTTACAATCTCGCTCGCCACTCTCGTTCTCTCTCTCGCATCTCTCATTTTTTATACAAACGCAAGTGTATAAAGTGTGTTTGTTTTTGTATAAAGTGAGAGAAAATTGTATATATACATATATTTTCGTTCCCCTCTCTCCCTTCTCCAGATCTCGCTCGCCACTCTCCTAAATCTCGTTCTCTCACTTTATACAAAAAACGTAAATTGTATAAAATGCGTTTGTGTTTGTATAAAGCGAGAGAAAATTGTATATATACATATATTTTCGTTCCCCTCTCTCCCCTCTCCCAGATCTCACTCTCTCACTTTATACAAAAACGCAAATGTATAAAATGCGTGAAAATTTGTGTATATACATATATTTTCATTTTCCTCTCTCCCCTTTCCCAGATCTCGCTCGCTCACTTGCCTCTCTCACTTTATACAATTGATTTTTTTGTATATGTATACCAAAACAGATTATACAACTGCTTTCTTTTGTATATGTATAGCAAAATATACATATTTATGTTTGCTATGGGGCACAATTATGCAAACTTTGCTATAACATACAAATATGAATTTTGTGTTTGCTATATGTGAAAGTTGCTCATTAAAAAACTTAAGATTTTCAAGAAGTTTTACCTTTTTCAAATTAATTAATTGAGGGTATAATAGGTAAAAAAAAATTTGTCCTGTCTTGATTTGTCAAAATGGACAAGTAATTGGGGACAACTAAAAAAGGAAAAATGGAGAAGTAATTAGGGACAGAGGAGTATTGTTCTCTCGTATGATTGGCTACGAAATTTTTGAAAAAAGAACAATATTTTTAAAAAATTGTAAGACGGAGCCAATGCATTAATGAATTTTCATCAAATTTGTAACACATTTTATTTATTAGATTCCTAATTAAATAATTGAAATTCATAAAATCCGTTTTTTTTTCTATATTTAACAAAAAATGAAAATTTTGAATTTAATCAACCAATAATAATAATGACAGTAATTTGAACACGTGATATAGTCTTGAGTTTCTTTATGAGCTTCTTATTTTATCAATTCTAATAAATTAGTCAAGTTCAAAAGTTAATTCAGATAGGAATTCAAAAGATAATAGCTAGATATTTTTTTCCATTCACAAAAGGATTAATCTGAATTAACCTAAAATTCTAAAATGAAAAAGTGTTAGTTGATTCATTTCAACTTTCAAGATCTAATTGATGACATATTGATTTATTATCGTTTACTCCAATCAGATGTAAGACAAGGCATGTGTGTATTAGTTTGCTTGACTTGCCTTTTCAATTACATCTATGAGCGAATATTTCTCTATCTGTTACTCGCAACACATTTTTATGGCAATGTAAATTTTCACTATATTCATATTCTCATAGTTACTTTTTATCAAATTCTTTTCTCGTTCATAAATACAATTTGGATGTCTATCATCACTAAATAGTAAAGTTGAAATTACTCTTCTTTAATGGATACTTTCATGGGTATAAAAAAAAGTATAAATAGGGAGTAATTAAGAGGGAAAGAATAATGATTTTCTTTATACAAGATTTCCAATCTTGTATCATACGTAAAGTGGTAAAGCAGTGACTTAAAGCTGCAAGCAATTATAGGAGAAAAATAGAATATCCTCAACAATTAATTACTTCGCTTTTTCCTTGTCACAAGCATGCTAAACGTTATACCAAAGAAATGACCAATCAGAAATTATTTAAAGGTTATGTTTTTTTTTTTGGTCCAACACATATGCATGCAGACCCTTAAACTTGTCCCTAAATTCCATTTTAACACTCCAACTCAATCTTGTTCCATTTTAACCTTTTAACTCTAATTTTTTTGTTTCATTTTGGCACTTCTAAGTGATGTGGCAGAGTATGTGCATCACACTTTTTCTAAGAGAGTAAAATATAAAAAAAAGTATTTTTAAAAAAAATAATAAAAGATTAAACCCTTCAACTCTATTTTTTTTATGTACCATTTAAACACAAAATATTAATTTTATGATTTCTTTATTTTTTATATATGCTCTTCAACTGCAATTTTGCATTTTAAAAATCGTCGTTAGTTATATGATCATTGATGATAAAAAGTTTCTTCATTTCTATTTATGTTCTTCATTTTCACTTTTTCATTTTAAAAATCAACGTCATATCTTTTAAAAAAATAAATAAATCATGGATGAACATCAATTTTTTAAATTTTTTTTTAGAGTTTCTGTACATTATTGTGTGAAAAATAATCGACAAAAGTGTGTTAATTTTCTTTTTAAAACAATTAATTAAATTAAATAACACCACATATTTTTTTTTTCATATCTAATCTATTTAGACTAACTCAAATACCAGTTTTCTAATTTTCATTCAACTAAATATGAGTAAAAAAAAAAAAAAAACTCATGTTCATTGGTAATTAATAACACTATAAAAAAATGTTGAAACTCGATAGATTTTGTTGGGTTGTCATTGATTTTCTTAAGAAAGAAAATCAACGCACTTTCGTTGGTTGTTTTTCAAGCAAAAATACAGGGAAACTCTAAAAAAGAAATTGTTACTTCTTAAAAAAAAAATAATCAATGATCATCCGTCAATTTGATTTTTTTACAATAACTAACGGATGAATGACGATTTTTAAAATGCAAAATTGCAGTTGAAGAGCATATATAGAAATAAAGAAATCATAAAATTAGTATTTTGTGTTTAAATGGTACATAAAAAAAAATAGAGTTGAAGGGTTAATCTTTTATTATTTAAAAAAAAAAATTATTTTTTATCTTTCACTTTCTTATAGAAAGTGTGATGCACACACTCTACCACATCACTTAGAAGTGTCAAAATGAAACATAAAATTTGGAGTTAAAGGGTTAAAATGGAATAAGATTGAGTTGGAGTGCCAAAATGAAATTTAGGGACAAATTTAAAAGTGTGCATATGTGTTTGACCTTCTTTTTTTTATAACGTCATGTATGTGTTATCTTAAATTTATACTACTCAAATAGAGTATTTGAGAATGCAAATGAAAAACGTAAATTCATAGGAGGTAAGTAGAAACATAAGCTCCGTATAACTAATCAAAGTTAGTAGCCGCGTTGTACGACCATGGACTCCCTATTGACTATACATGTCCTTTTGCCTCTTTTCTTGGAATCCAGCTATGTTTTCATTAATTTATGTACTTAGCCATCGTTAGGTCAATGTTCATTCTAATCAATACCGAGTTGAACTTACAATCAGACTGGCTGCCCTACACATTTTTAATGATATGCTTATCAATGACCTTTTCGCCGCCGCCCATATCAACAGTGCCAAGCAAACACCCATTCCTTCTTCAACAGACCCACCAAACAAGTCTAGCTTTTGGTAAAACCAACAGGACAATGTACAAGAATTTTACTTTATTTTTACCTGTAAGATGAACAATTAAGTATCAACGTAAACAGGTTAAAATTGCATGGATAATGTAAAAAGAAAAAAAAAAAATCTTTGACAACTCTATTTTGAATATGAATCGCGGGCGATGCCTGCAGTTTCCTCACTCAACTGTCAATATATCATACCTTAAAGTGATGTTATCTTTTCATCATCATAAACAGCTCTTCATTTTCAGGCTTCAGAAGCAACTTCAGCTATAGATCCTCTTTTTCCGACCTGAAATCTCACATTTGCAAGTAAGAATGGAAATGTGAATTTGACGTATTAATTAGCCAGAGAATACAAAACAAGAGATCCCTATCCAGGAGCCTGAAATGAAGACACTGAAAGATTAAATAACCCTGAAAATGATGCAGAAACAGTGATGAAGAAGCTGTTTTCAAGATTTCCGATTACAAACATAATCTGGGAAGCATTGCAGTCACATGGTTAATTAAGTGTTCCAATGACAAACATAATGACATGTTTCCTGCTTATCAAAGTACATCATTCCGATCAATCTAGAAAACTTAGTTCCCAGAGTGATCTAAGATGTAAAATTCTTGTGCATACACAAATCCCCTAGTTCAGAATTGTAAGGACAGTCGTCTAGCTAAACACTGCAAAAAGGTTTAATAAATCAAAAACATACATCCGAAATGGTCAAAGTTCAGCCTGTTCCAAAAGAATGAAAGAAACATGGAGCAATAAACACAATTTTAGACAGTAAGAGAGTTATGCAACAGCAAAATGTAAAGGTAGAGTCTTGGAAGCAACACATTAAAAAGAATAACAGATCTTATCATTTAAGCTCAACCAATTTGAACTGCATACAGACTATGTCGCTACATCTAGTAACGAATCAATGAATTTAATGTATAATTCAATGCTTAAATCTCTATCCTGCCAACTATTTCTAGACACCTGCAGGAATGGTAATACTTAATGGACATTTCGGCGAATTGTTTGAGGGACTCCCAGAAGGGACCTCAACTAATGGATCAATTACATGATCAGAACCACCATCAATGGCGGAGCTTATAACAGTTATACTTTTTTCTACTTTAAATATCCCTTCTTCATCAAAATAAGATGTCATTTCATCCTCGTAATCTTCCTCAGACCAGTAACCAAGGGAATCATCTTCAGAGGCACCGCTCCAATCTTCTGAATAATAGGCGAATTCATCATCACTTTCAGTAACCAATAGAATAGAATCAACTATATTGATATCCTCAACCTCTAGTGGTTGTTCAACTCCTTCATCCTCAACCAATCCGTCAACAAACGGATGATTCAACAGCATCTCAGCAGTCCATCTATACCTAGGGTTCCTAACGAAACAACCCTTCAAGAAATTTTTTGCATCCTTTGATAAGTTTCCAGGAATTTTAGGCAATTCTTTCCCTCCCCCGATCTTTCTAAGTACATCCTCAGCATCCATTTCATCATCCCTATCCCACGGAGGTTTTCCAGTTAACATCTCAAGCACAATACACCCTAAAGCCCAAATATCAGCAGGACACTCTTGCACATTATCCGCAACAGCTTCAGGTGACAAATACATCGGAGTACCCCTCCAGTAAGGCTCCAACCTCCTCTTCTTGCTCTGATTTTCTCTCTTAGCTAACCCTAAATCACCAATCTTAACCTTAAATTCAGTACTTCCCTTACTAGAATTCGGCACAAGCAATACATTCTCAGGCTTCATATCGCAATGAACATAACCAATCGTATGAATACAAAGCAACCCTCTAAGCATAGATCTCGTATGATTCCTTACCTCAAATTCAGACAATCCTGATTTATTGATCCTTTCAGCTAGGGTTCCACCAGAACCATACTCCAACAGCAAATTATAAACCATAGCACCGTTCTGCCCCGTAGTAGTTTCATCCCCGAAACATCGAATTACATATGGACAACCCTTAATATTGTTGAGAACCTCCTTTTCCTTCTGAATTGAACCCGAAACAGAAACCTCAGCAGATTTTACAGCCATAACTGGTGGAAAGTAGCTGTAATTCAATTTGGGGTTCTTCAAAGTAGCTAAATAAACACACCCAAAACTTCCTTTACCTACCATTGCTCCTCTGTACCATGCAACCCCATCACCAAATTCATTCTTCATCATCTTTGCTTCACCTACTAAATTCACCTGAAAAATTAAACTTGCAAAAAAATGAGAATTTTGGAAGTAATTAAGATTAGGGCAATCTCAAAAGGAAGAAAATCCAACTTAAAGTTGGATTTTAGTGCATATTACACAATACACAAGCAAATGGGTAAAGAAAATTAGGGTTTACAGAGCAAGTTTGGGTTTCTTTGCAATTTGCTTTTTAGGTTAGTTTTTTTTTTTCATATATATATTTTTTAATATTATACTCTACTATATAATAAGAGCCGCGTTTTCTTTGAAAGAGAGGAACACAAGTTGGCAAAAATGATGCTAACTGGAATAACGGTCATGTGGTCTTTTTTTAACAACGTATGAGAAATAATAAATAAACTTAGGACATTTTTTATTTCCTTTTTAACAAATTGTAACATATTTTCAGTTTTAACTGTTAGTAGTAACTAAATATGGTAGCATATTTTGTTAACTTTGGAAAAATGAATGGTGAATATATAAATTTGACAGATAAGAAATTATGTCAGTATATATATGTCACCATTATTTGTCACATGCACTACTTCAGGCAAAAACTAAAAATGGTTGTCACTTGTGAGGAACAGCATGTGGTTTCCCTTTTTTTTGTCCTTCTCCTTTTGTTTATTTTTGTTTCAATTTATTTGTTTTAAAAAATATTTTAAACTGTAGTTTTTTTTTTTCGGTTGCTCTTTAGCTTGAATCATAAGATTAAAAATAATTTTAACGTATTTTACATACCTTTAGTTTAAGATTATTTATACTTTAGAAATATACATTGTGATTATTAGCATCATTTACATTGTGACTAATTCACGTTTGGTAACTGTTATTCTTTCTTGCCTTTACTATAAATTTCTCTTTCCACTTAAAAATGCATACATACATACAACTGTACTTGAGTGAGTTAAATACATGTGTCAGAGCATTGAGTTCCAAATGACTTTCAATCACACTTAAAAGTCCATTAATTTATCGATAGTGGAATGATAAATATTCATTCATTTTTATCTAGAAATCTTGGGTTTGCGTCTCTTGAATATGAAATCATCTTTGTTAGAAAATATTTTTCCCTTAATGTGAGACTTTTCGATATGAATTCGAATTCACTTTAGATTCTAATATAGATATCAAGCATCGAATGAGAAACAGGAAAAAAAATCATCAATTTTCGTTAGAATTAAAAATAATTTAGTATGATGGTGTGGTGTTAAATAACAGTGCACATGGAATTACTATATAGACTTTTCAAGTGCTAATAAACTATATATGTTGCCTAATTAGCAACAACACAATCATTTAGTATTTTTTCTAATTGTAGATTGAGATCAGGTCATGGCGATTAGCTGTTTATGCCTCATTATATATCTCATTCTATTAATATTAAAGACGATTGAATCTAAATGCATATTTGAAATAAATAAGCGTGTTGATTTCTAACATCTGAATATATCAATATTTTTTTTAAAAATAATTAATATAAAATTCAATAAAATATTAATACTATCATCAATAAATAATAACAACTAGATGATGATAATAATTATAAATAGTGACTAGTGATGATTATGGCTTATTATTGTAGTTGATGGATAGCGATAATGCTTGTGATCTTAATAATAATATGCGATGAGCTGATGACTATAGTTGATAATAGTGTGCTAACAATATTTCTGCTCTCTTTTTTTTTTCCCTTCCCACTTAATAGGAGTATTGCTAAATTATTCATACTCGATGCTTCTTACACTACTTAGTGCTACTTTTTTTTTATTCTACTAAATAATAATCAAATCATATCTTCTTCTTTCATAATGCTACTTTTTCATCTAAATTCAAAGTTTGTAATTATAATATTATCCTCATTTCATTTAATTAGTTCTTAACAAAATATGTCACTTTTTTTTTTTAATGTCACATAGGATATTATTGAGTGAAAAGAAAAAGAGGCCTGCACACGGTCTCTTCAGACTTGGCCCGTATGCTTAGGCCCAAATAACTCTCCTCATATCAGGTTTGGTTGCAGAATTAGGGAGATGAAGATGAAGATGAAGAAGAATGATCAAAATGGCGGAAATACGATATTGTCTGTATCACCATTGAAAGCTATTACTCTTCATCTGATATGCTTATTAGGGTTAGCTTTAGCTTTCTGGATACCTAATCATATCTACTCGCTCGATCTCATCACGCATCCATCCCAAACTCTTCGTATCATTTCGGTATGAATCTCGCAATCCGAAAAATTTATAAGATAATCTGCTTTCGCTCTCTGTTATTTGTATTCTTATTTTGATTCGAATTTAGTTTCTCAGGTGTTTCTGGCTCCAGTACTCATTCTTCTTTACAGTCACCTTCGACACGATAGGACCCAATGCTCTGTAATCCTAAACCTTCGTTTTGTTTGAATTTTTTTTTTACAACTTACATATTTTGTTACTATAATTGATTCGTTTTTTTTTTGTGGCTTTCACAGTACGTCAAAGCTGTAGGTCGAGGCTTGCTGGCGCTTCCTGCCGGTAAGTAGAGTCTGTTATTGGAACTGTATTATTAATGTCATTTGTCTAAGATTCATATAGTATTGTTCATGAATTATTTTATATAATGTTTATAGGAGCCGTAGTAAATGCACTTGGAGCTACTATATTAGGAGCACCTGTTGGTTTCGAGTATGTAATCCTGTATATGTGTTTTTATTCCTTTATAATAATGATACTGAAACATGAAGCCACAGTTGAGGTTGGATGGAAAATAGAGCTGATCTATCATTGAACATTGATTATGACAATGTTATTGCATGATCATCAAAAGCGGATGTAGAGTGTGAGTTATAGGTTCATTCGAACCTAGTAGCTTTTGCTCGGACCATGTATATGTGTTAAGAATTCACTTAATAAGTGTAAATAATTGATTTCGAACCCAATAACAAATGAACTGTCGTAGAATTTCAAATTTGATCCCATAAATTTCAAATCCTAGATCCGCCTATGATGATCATCAAACATGTTAAAGGTTCTCTATGTTTCACAAAAATGTCTGAGATTAGTTTGAGTTTTTGTTTCAGATGACGTAGGAGTCATTTTATGCTGCCCTATCCAACCTCAATTGGGACTAGGTTAATGCAACATATAATGGTTTTCTGTTACTCTCTCTTTATTATAGCTTCTCTAATGTAGTAGTTCTTATCCTAACTAATCTTTGATCCTGTATTATAACAGGTATTTCCCCAAGACCTTTAATTGGTCTCTTCTGATGTCACTACTCACTGTAAGTCTTAACAGCTAGGACTTGCTATTTACTGCATGAAAAAATTTCTTAGGCTTATAAGCTACCAAGAAGATTACAACAGTAAAGTTTATGGATTCATCTCATGCTTACAGAAAATATGATCGATGTATTTAAGAAAAGAAAAGTCAGTAGGGAATCCTGGGAGTTATTGTATTCAGAAAGCTGATGAAATGATAAGATACTTTGACCACTTAGGTCACACGTTTATGAAATGTAGCATTGGTATTTTGTCCTTGCTCATTTTTTCTTCTATGTTGGTTTAGCTTCTTCTTTCTTTTCTTTTTTTTTTTTAAAAAAAAATCTTTTCTGGGGATACGTAAATTTATCAAATATTGGTTTGGCAGTTTGTACCAGCGGCTTGTGTTTTTGGCTCATCATGGACTGATTGGCACCGAATATTTGCTAGGACAAAGTAATTTTCATTTCCTCAATCCATGGGCATTTGATAGTTATATCTAAGACGTATCCTAGAGCTTATTCAGTATGTTTGTTTTGCAGAGCAAGTGAGTCCACAGACTATATGATCAGTCTACCTGCTCATGGAGCTGTTATTGGAGCATGGTTTGGTGCTTGGCCAATGCCACTTGATTGGGAAAGCCCATGGCAGGTAAGTTAACTGATTGTCAAGGACTCGAGGTTCACAATATGAGAGATTGTAGTCCATTTCATGGTGCAGATTATTTGAATTTCAAATGTATTAATTGCATTCACTAAGCGTCAATCGTCCATGATATGATCTTTTGATAGTCTTGCAATAGAAAGGCATATAAAAGTTTCTCCGCATGACCTTGTTTATATTATATTCCCTTTTGAGAAATTCTTCTCTGGATTGTTTTTAAGGTAAGTAGGGCCACCTCACACAATCTTGAGGAACCTTGTACATATCAAAGTAGGATACCAAGTGCTGCTAGAAGGCAAGGCAAACCTTGTCAGTTTTTTGCACTTCGTCGTAGATTGTTTCCACCTCATCAGTGGCCCGATTAGTATAGCTCGTCCTTATGGAAGACGCACACGTCTGCTGGAAACCTGTTTGTGTTGCTCTGGACACTTCGAAGTGAACCATATCTGTGAATGAGAGGTGGTGGGAATCTGCTAGCTGATTTCTTCTTAAAGAAACTAAGCTAATAGCTCATTTACCATAATGAAGTATTATATCCTGCTATACTAGTACTAATGCAAAAGATAAAGTGATCAAAAGGAGAGAAGAAAAAAGGTTGGCGCTTATGTGGCTCCTTTTTGTTGGGGGTAAGATCGGATTGCATTGCTATCTGTAAAATTCTTTGCTCAAGTAAGGGCACCACTTAAGTCTACTTTGTTAACAAGATCTCCATGTTCCACACTAAGAGTATAATTAAAATAAAACAGCTCTTGTTATATCCTGATACAAAAAGCTAAAGTGCTATTTCGTGCATGCGTCTTCCATCATAATTTCCTTTATGTTTTTCCTCGCTCGAATCTTACATCCTTTATGTGTCAGATGAATAGAAACAGTAGCCGTTAAGGTGAAAAATGAAAGAGGGAGAGGCAGTTTTATACCAGAAGTGTTTCATACATTTGTTTATATGAAGTTGCATCTTAGTTCTTGCGAGTCTTGGTGATTTTCTATAACTCCCTCCGTCTAAAAAAGAATGGTCTAGTTTGACTTTATAGGGAGAGTAAGAAAATAAAGAAGTTTTTTCAATTTTGCGATCTTAAATTAAAGTTATGTCAAATATACCAAAATGTCCTTTAATCTTGTGACCTTAAACATGTCATGTGAAAAATTGAAATTATAGTGTTGCCAAAAAAGGAAATGAGTCATTCTTTTTGAAACAGACTAAAAAGGAAAGGAGGTCATTCTTTTTCAAACGGAGGGAGTATTACCTGCTGATAGCTGGTGCTAGGGGTGTGCACTATTCGGATTAAACCAATAACCAAATCAAATCAAACCGAATTTTTATTTGGATTGATTTTGGATTAATAAATTACTTTGTTTGGTTTTCTTGTTTGGTTTCGGATTTAAAAAAATAAAAACCGAAAAAACCGAATTATAAATATATATATATAATGCTTAGGTTTAGAATTAAGTTGGAGTTAACCACTTTTGTCCTTTTTTGGTTATTGTCTTTCATGATGATTACATTTTATATTTTATGTTTGAACATCTATAATAAGTATACTTATAAGTATTGTGTTTTAAGTTCACTTATGATTTGTATTATAAAGTATATTTAAGAGATTCAATATTATTACTTTGGTTATGTTATTAATTATTGATATAACCGAATAATCAAATCGAAAAAAGCGGAACCGAATAGAGGAAAACCAAACCAAACCAAACCAAATTTAATTTGGATTGGATTGGGTTACACTTTTACAAAAATTCAAACCGAAAAACTGAACGCACACCCCTAGCTTGTTAACTATATATATAATTCTTGTGTAATCCTTTTGCTTTATTAATACCGGTTAAAAGGCTACAATTATTAGCAACTCACTGGTTCCATTGATGCGTGATTGCTAATTTCTTCATATGGATTTTCATTTCCTAGGTTTTAGAAGTGGAGTGTAAGAACCTTTCATATTTTGGTTATGCTCTTGAGGGAAAGATCACGTTTTTCTAATTTGCATGTAGGAATGGCCTATTTGTGTGACTTATGGAGCTATAGCTGGTTACCTCGTGGGGCTTGTGACATCCTTGGGCTGCATTATCTTCTGTAACCGCCAGCAGCATCTAAAAGAAGAGTAGTGTCTGGCTTCTGAGAATTAGCCGTGGAAAGCTCATGATACTACAAAATTAGGCCTTTGTTATTCAGCTGCATAGAAATGTGATATCCAGTTTTGAACTCTACTTAAATTCACTAATCTTTGTTCTTTTTAAAGAGTATAATCCATTCTTTTAGGAGTAATTTCTTTTGGTTAATTGTGAAAAGACGTTCAATAGGAGATAATGAAGTTTCTACAGAAGAATAATTTTGCAATATCTCAAAAAAATTCTGTCCGTTAAGTTAAATATTATGGATTTGTATTTGTATTTGTATTTATGCTTTGTGAATATTCCTTTTTCCTTTTGCAACATAGCTTTTACTATTTCCATGCTTATTATTTGTCGTGTTATTGATTTATTGCCATCTATCTCTACGTGGATTTTCAGAATTGGGACCTAATTTTTGTGGGGTCTTCGAATTATTCGTACCCTTTTTCCGTGTGTTGAGGAGAAACACGTCTCTCACTGGTGGAGAGAAGAGTTTTGTACATCCACTTTGATAGTTTAGTATCAAATTCAGGAGTTGCTTAGATTCCAATTTCTCTCTTTATTTTCCTTTTGAAATGAATTCCACCTTTAGGGGGTGTTTGGTAGGAAAGAAAATATTTTTCAATTTTCTCATGTTTGGTTAGGTAAAATATTTTTCAAATCAACTTATTTTTCTCAAATTCAAGAAAAATAACTTCCTTTCAAAAAGTAAGGAAAACATTTTTCAAAACTTTCCTTCAATTTCAATACAATTTTTTTGTTGAAAAAATAAATTTAAAACTTTTTTTAAAATATATTTTTCAACTTCGAATTTTTTATCTTTTTACCCCACCCTTACCCCTAACCCCCCTTCCAAAAAAATAATAAATTTAAAGCTTGTTTTTGAAAAATATTTTCAATTTCAAATTTTTATTTTTCCACTCCACCCCTACCCGCGACCCCCCCCCCCTCCCCTCCCCCAAAAAAAAATTTAAGTTTGTTTTTAAAAAATATTTTTAATTTCAAATTTTTATTTTTTTT
>JAJOOH010024344.1:0-18179 GCA_029582605.1 Solanum gracilifrons | reverse complement strand
TTACCTACGATCAGACCTACGGTCCGTAAATCCAACCACAGACCATACTGGTCGACAATGTGTGGGATCAGAGACCATAAAAATTTGAATCTTAACGACGGAACCCCTCCTACAGTCTATGGGTGGTTCCGTTGGTACTGACACCAGTTTTTCTGAAAATTGGGATTTTCTCCATTTTAAGATCCAATGTGTTACAAATACTTTCCTTCCATAGCATCCCCCCAATCATTTACAATAATTTCATAAAACCTGCATATCTTCATAAATTCATAATTCATAGGTTCCTGAGTTCAACAAAGGTTCATAGTTGAAAATCATAATTTAGGCATGGGTCAACATAATTTCAACTAACTATCATGTATTAACATTGAATCATGCATTAAAAGACTTAATTAACATTAATCAATCACAATTGAATGAAACCCATAACGATTAGATTGAAACCCAAACTTAAGCAATTGAAATTGAATTGAGAAATTTAGAAACCTTGGGGACCCTATGGAGGAAAGGACGCCATGGGTGAATAACCACATAACTTGCATCTTAAAGCCCAAAAAAATGGAGGATTGATGAACTTGAGTTAACCCTAGCTTCTTCTCCTTCCTTAGTCGTGAGAGAGTTAGGGGAGGATGAATGTTAGGTTTTGGGAAGTTAGGAGAATGGGATTGAAGTGGGTAGTTGTAAGACCTAAAAGCCTTATATAGCTCTTAGGATGAAGGCTAAAACGACTTAGTTTTGATTTAAAACAATTAGGGAAAAGATTCCAAGGTCCCTTAAAATAATTGTCGAAGCCTTTCTACGGTTTGGACCTATGGTCTGTAGAACTTCCTACCGACCATACTAAACAACCGTAGAAAAGTTCAGAAACCTTAATTTTTTACCAACTTTTGACGGACCCTATCTACTGCTCTTAGGTCTTCCTATGGTCCATAGACACGAATGATAAAAATCAACTTGACCCCTTAAAATTTCCTTAATTCTGGGACAAGGACTGACGGACCGTCCTAGTGAACTGTAAAAATAGGTACTAGGACTTGATTTTGAAAACTATATTCTCCCTTTCTACAAGACTAGTCTATGACCCATAGAAAGTCCTATGAACCGTAGACTGGTTTCGTAGACATGAAGCTCGTGCTGCAATTTAATGTAGTCCTTTCCTTTTTGAAATCCAAGGTGTTACAATTATGAAATATAATGCAATCTTCAATTATTTTCTACTTGTTAAAAACAAAGTTTAATTTTGAGCTAATCTGTTAGTGTTGACAGGTGCATGTGGTCAAGCAAGTATAAAATCTAACTTGTCCTACCGCTGAGTGGAGGGAAAACAAGCAATATGAATTTAAATTTGTCCTATCCCAACATTCTCATATCTTAATTGGAGATTACCCTCTTGAAAGTGACAAGAAAAGAATAGATTTGATGATCCTATTTATGTTTTTTGTTGAAAATTTTCGAAGAGAAAAATTAGAGGTGTTTGTACAAGCGGGAATTGAGTAGATGAGAGCATGTCATGGTCTGGATCAATCAAATTAACAAGATACCCTATATGACGTTTGTTAAACCACTAGTTTTCGAACACGTGTGTCGCACGTATATTTCATGCTAATTAGTTTTAGGACTTTTAAAATGGCATATATAGTATTAGAATAAGTGTACTTTTAATCACACCAAATTTGAAAGAAAAAAAGTACAACCTCAATCTAATAAATAATGAGCCTATAGAATCACTCTTTATTGTCATTACAAAAAAACAACCTTACCAAAATGTATTATATAATGGAATTGAAAGGATATCCTTTATTTTTAAAGGAGAAAGATATATTTCTTGAGTAATATTATTTTCTATTACTTCATCACTACTATAGTTTGTTGTTGTATACAATCAACGAATTGATATGACATTTTTACATATTTATTAATATTTTAACAATACATAGTTTAAATGTGATTTTGTACAATGGTGGCTATGGTCACAAATACTTCAATATGTCTTAAAGTTTATGCCTTGTCATTAAGAAATTGTTATCTCCATATTTTTACAACATTATACATATCAAGAAGTTGTTGTCAAATGAAAGTAATATTTTGTAAAATTTGTACAAAGATTCAATTAACATATATCTTCATTAAGTTGATGTATAGCTAATCATAATAACACATACAAATAATCGATTCAAATTTATGAGCCCAATCTTATGTGAATTTTACACAAAAAATATTAGTTTAATAATACATTTATTCATATTATGAAATATAACATAATATTCAATTACTTTCTACTTGGAAAAAATTAAGTCTAAACAATTTAAGGACTTTAGATGAAGAAGGAAATTCATGAGTGTGGAAATGGAAAATGGAAAGAGAAATGAAGAGCTTACACGAATATAATTGTCAATTGGGAACACAAAAATGCTATTTTTCAAAAGATGACTGTAACACCCCTAAATATTAACCAAGAGTCGCATGTCGATTTACCGCTGCTTAATTACTACAATATGTTTTACTCTCATTTTGGGAACTTGAAATGTTGTGATAATTGCTAACTTGCTTAACTGAAATTGTGATCGTAATTTAAGAGATTGTAGTGGAAAGTTTAGGTAATATTCTAATTATAATTATGTATAACTTTAAAAGGAGGTGAAGGATATATATATAGGTGTATATGTATGCTTTTTGGGCAGTCTACTTTTATTTGGGCAACCCTTTTAAGGACAGTTGTACATGTGACTTGCCTCACTTTTGAGACTATATTTTGACACGTCTTCTAGTAAAATTTGTCTCACCTGAAGTACATGAACCTTAGAACATTATCTAACAAGTTGTTCTAAAAAATCACAAGAGAGAAACTTGGCCCTTTTGGCTGGAATTCGAGAACACACACTTCTTTTTGGTAAGTGACGAAATCTGTTTTTGAGCTGGGTAGTGTTTGGTATTTTATGCATATCTCTTTATCTAGAACTTATTTTATAGTTAATAAATATGATTTGGAAAGATAATTGGTAGACCTACAACCCTTATGTTTATGTAAAACTCTAATTTAGCTGTTATGGATTCGAAATATGGGACGCAACATGGGACAAGTTCTGTCCAGATTTTGAAATTATAAATCCTATATGAACAACGTTTAGTGATTTGAATATATCTTGTTGTACAAAATATATTTTGCGGTGAGTCTTGTTTGTTTGTAACCCTACGAGATGTATCTACATCTTTCATGAAGGTTGTAAAGCCTAGTTTTGCCGTTTTTCTTTCCAAATCTAAGTTGTGACATGAGGTACTAGGCTGTCCAGAATTACTGTTTTTGGAGCATAGTCGTACTTGTACAGGCTAAGCTTACTTGTGATGATAATCCTGTTTTACATCAACATTATTGAGATTATAGGAATCAAAGAAGTTATTTAATTGTATTTTTAAGGTTGTATATACTTGTGAACAAGTTGAGGACCTTGAAACGTTGGTTGGTCTACGGTTTGAGCTCGCGAAGTAGTGTTGGACTGTTTCTTTGCTAAAGCACTGAGGTTTGTGTATAAACTTGTACTTGCACTCTCTTAACTGCTGGTATATCTGAAAGTTGATCTTGGTACCTTGGTTACCTCTTGTCACTTTGCATTGTCGTATTGGTATCATTTAAGACATTAAAGACGCTTGTGTAACTCGCCCACTTGTACAGATTGTTTGATCACTTGGCACTCTTGTTGGGACCTTGTCCTTCTTGTGGCTATGACTTTGTCACTATTGGCATGCCTCTTGATTCAAATTATTTTCCATCTTGACTTTGAATTTTTAGTCCGTCTTAAGAATGGAAGTGGTCCATTTTAAGTACGAACTAGAAAACCATTTTTAATATGGTTCTTGGTTCTCTTGATTATTGGGCTTTGACCCTTCTTGATACAGGGCGTCGGCCCTTCTTGATACCTGCTTGTGCTTGGTGTGACGATATGATGTATATATTGGACGAGCCTTGTTATTGAATCTATTGAAAATTGGTGTTATGAGCGTTCTTGGCATTTGGATCTTTAAATATCAAAATTGATACTCTTATTATATTGTTTACTTGATTTAATTATTATGTTTCTATGGTGCTGCCCATGACTTGAGAAAGTTAACTTGGTGAATCTGATGGCTCTGAACCTATAGTTTTGCACCACTAAGATATATGCTTTGTGATAGTTGTTTCTATCGTAGGGAATGATCGTGTGGATGCATGAAGCTGACAATTGGAGATGGAAATTTTGAGAGCCTTAAGGAAGATCACATTTGCATATAGGCATTTATATTTTGTATAAACCTTGGGACTTGTACATGATCTATGTGTTGTATATTTACATGAAATTTTGAGGATTAATTTGATCATGTCACCATGGGTTGTAAAATAAATATGGCTATATGTTTTGTTCTTTTGGGGTGTGTAAGCTCAAGTCTTGTAATATATTAAATTTACTTCTAATTTTGA
This sequence comes from Solanum gracilifrons, assembly GCA_029582605.1. Taxonomy (NCBI): domain Eukaryota; kingdom Viridiplantae; phylum Streptophyta; class Magnoliopsida; order Solanales; family Solanaceae; genus Solanum; species Solanum gracilifrons. Next base: position 13,726 of record JAJOOH010024344.1, on the reverse strand, counting down.
ATGATGGTGTGAAGCATGAACCACCTAGTTTGGGTACTCGGAAGTTAGTAATATTCTTTTTATATCATTTTTACTAGTGTGAGGACAATATATGCATAAAAATCTCGTGAGTTATTGGCTTATATTATTTCAGAAGGGTCGCTACAATAACACTATCAATAGTAGTATTAGAAATGGAAGGAAAAATTCCAATCACAGTAACATGTACACACAAAGAGAAATGAAGCTATAAATGAATAAATAGAAGTAACAGAGGAGAAGGCAAAAAGTATGCCTGGTATTGCAATACTGATGAATCTTTATGATACAATGCTTTGGTAATTGGGCGTGCACTTTTATAGTGTAAAATAAAGCATGTAAAATGGCTTATACTATGACAGATGATATAAAATTTGTAACTGAAAATGGTTATGACTAATAATTACAACTATTATTATAAAACATTATACCTGATTATTACTATGTGGAAGAGATAAAGGGTAAAAATTGAAATGTAAATTTAAGACAAGTTTATATGTGTGTGGAAGATGAGAGGAAGAACATAGGAGATTCAAGGTTGTGAATATTTACAATAATTATGGGTAATTGAAGAGACTATGGGTGATTCAGAGTTCTGGATATTTAAAATAAATAGGGTAACTACTGCTCGTCCTCCAAATATCCGTTCAATTCATTTTATACATAGAAAAATAAGTTAATTGTTTTTTTTACTTTCGGGGAAACTTAATATTATTTAATAAAACATTTATTATAGAGGGAAGATGATAATATAATTGAAGGTAGTAGCTTTACACATTTAATATAACTAGTTCTTGGAATGTGCATCGCACATTTGTCTTCTACTGTTGTACAAAATTTGTATAGTGTGTGAAAGAGTTATGGTGCTTTTCAAATAGAAACAACTTAAACACAATACATTAGCTAAAATACATCGTCAAAATCAATTTTAAAAATATCAAAATACTCAACTAATATCGAGGAGAATTCTTCTTGCCTTTATATTACACTATGGAAATAAATATATTCTCAAGTTTTTGTAGCATCTCGGAAGTGGAAAAGTTAGACCAGAAAGTTAAAAGTTGCAGAAGTTGCTAGTGCTAATGTTCCACGAGGCATTGTACGAACCGTAGATAGTTCCATTGGTCGTAGACTGCCTCATGGATAACACTTGAGAATTAAGAAAAAAGTTGGTCAGGATTTACTAAGGATTTTATGGACCATAAAAGCTTCCATAGGCTGTAGACTAGTCTTGTCACGCCCCAAGTCTACACCCTGGATGTGGCCGGCACTCGGAGACCATTGCTAGCCCCAAGAAAACCCTTGTCCTGGCTACTTAACTCAGTGGAAGACTTAACGCAACACAATATAAGTTCATAAAACAACTTAAATGATAAAATCTGGCCAAAATGGCAACTTATGTCTCAAAATAGAATATCTGTAAATACATAAATGAGAGACTCATAACTACTGTCTGATTGTCTATGAAGCCTCTATAATACTGAGATGGATGTTGGGACAGACCCACAACATCCTAATAAGGAAAAACTAGGAAAGCGAATAAGAGAGTCCTCCGGAATGCAAGGAGGCTCACCACTGACTCTGGAGTGCTCAACTAGATCAACGGCGCACTGGATGCTGATCCTGGTTACCTGCGTCTGCATCATAATAAGATGTAGGTCAACTGGAATGCGTACATTAAATGTACAAGTATGCGAGTTGGAATGCTAAACAACAACTTAAGCTTGAAAGGAGTACAAAGGAACACTTACCTTGGCTCTTTACAACTCATGAATAACTAAACTCAATATAAAACAATAAGACACATGCAATATATATATATATATATATATATAAAGCTTGCAAAATAGTGTAAACAACTTAGTTCGTTGAAGATAAAGCAATAACAACCTCAACTTTACTTATATATAAAAGTAATATAACTTTTGTGGGATATTCTTTCACCGACAACCACCACTATGAGCCCTATTGATGATACAACGTTTTACCTCACGTTGCCCAAGGACCATCCTATACCTCGCCATGATATAGGACCTTACTAAACTTAGTGGATCCACTAGTCTATGCTAAAAGCATCTTAAGGAGTCATTTAAAAAGTATGATCATTTACTACCCACTCCAAAAGCTTGACGTTCTTGGTGAAATCTTGGCTTTTCTCCCTTTCTTTCTCTTTTCCCTTTTCTCCAAGCCCTAAGTGTATTCTAATTTTCCAAAACTGAATTAAGTTCTGCTTTTAACCCAACAAATCCCTAAATATGAATTAGGAAATTAATTAGAGAAAAGACTATTTTGCCCTTCCCTAAATCCGGATTGGGACTTTCCTTAATCCAGTAGCCCAACTTCCGAAAGGCATATCTCACTCATACGATATCAAAATTGTGAAATATCAGAGGCGTTATAAAGATATCTTCAAGGGATTTCCAACCATATCAAGATCTGCTCCTAACTCATCCTGAGCTAGGAGTTATGGCCGTTTGAAATTGGCCAAAACCCACTTTCTTAACTTAGACAAAATTTCCAGATTTTCTTATTCTTTCCAAAAAAAAATATTTTCATATTTTAAACTCTTTATAGTCATTTCTAGGTGCGAGAGGTTACAAGTCTATGTATCACCCTTCAGAGAATTGGATATCTTGAAGTTCCATTAAGTGGTTAACAATAGGCCAGCACGGATCGTGGTTGGTTATACGGACCATGAACGGTTCTGTAGACCATACCACTAAGGCCTCATGGATTTTTCTAAGGAATTTTAGATGAGAGGATCCACGAATCATCGACGGTTTGATAGTTTGTGGAAAGGGGTCATGGAAGCTAACTTCAAAAGTCAGGATTTTATGCGCCCGTTTTCTATGGACGACTCCATAGACCGTAGAAGGGTTCACGGTCCATGGATGGTGTCGTAAAGGGTGATTTGACATTTTTTACGTAGAAGTATTTGGGTCTTTTCCTACTCTTTTAATTTCTATACTACATCGTTTAAGCCTCTTTTTAAGACTATAATTGATTCTCCTAGGACCCTAACTACCACATTCACTCTCATTCTATCAAAGGCACCAAAGCTCTCTCAAATCTTCTTCGCTAAGTTTCTCTCCAGGTGATTCAAGGGTTTCTCAAAGTTCAAGTCTCCTTTCCAGATTTTAAACTATGGTTTCATCAAGGTATGTGAGAAATTCATCTATGGGTCTCTTTTCATCCATTGAGTCCGAAATAAACCTTAATTCTCCATTTATGATTCTTGCCCAAATTCTAGGGTTTCATGATTTTCTTATGGGTTCAATTGAATATAGTTTAATTCATCATTATTGATCTTATTATGCATGATTTGACCATATTTTAATATTTTCAATGCTATATACATGAACTCATGCTATTTCAGTATTTTATGACTAAGGACTATGATTTGACGATATGCATGCATTATGAATTGAAGGATTTATGAATCAAGGATGCTTTTAGATAAAGTATCAATCATGTTTTATGAAATTGGATGCTTCCTATTGACGTGATTCTTATTATGAAAGATGATCGTGATTTATATGCTTTAGATAAGTGTCTCTTATGAGTAAGTTATCAAATCATGAGTTAAATGAGTTGTTCTTATGAATATAAAGTTTATGACTAATTTTGTATTACTAGATTCTTCCCATTTCAAAGGATATGAATATGATATAATTATGCATATTTTTCTGTTGGGAGTTTACTTAGTATCGAGTGGATTTATGGATGAAGGCTCACCCATTAGTAGAGGGGTGGAGTTCTTTAGTAGACATTCCCCGATCACATAACTACATACCCTCGTAGGACTTGTCTCAAATAGGTACTAGCTAGTGGATCCACGTATGCTCATGATTATGGTCCTTACCTTGGCAAGTAGGACACTCTCTTCTCGACGTGGGAGTATTATACTAAACTTCATGTTATAACTCATATGAATTATGTCGATTAATGGTAACTCCTACAATGATTATGACTTTCACAAAGTACTTATGATTTACTTATGATATGATTTTGACTCTTTTCAGAATATTGCGTTGACCTTGTACTATGTTTTACATACTCAACTTATCAAATTATGTCATGTTTTACTTGGCCATACATTATTATGTTCACAGACTTATGATATTATTATGCCCATATTCATGTATATTTTCTCATACTTTGTACATTCTGAGTACATACCACATACATCTATTGTGCCTATATTGTTTTATAATATATGTTCTAGTGCTCCTTATCCAGCTTGTGATTTGCACATATTCTCTCAGCATATACAACTTTTGGTAAGTCCTCATGGTTTGGGGACGTTACCACATTTATGCTTTTGTTGTCATTCAAACTTTACTTTAGTTTTTAAAGTGTTCGTGAGCTATGGCTTGTCTTAGCCATAGTTATGTAGTAGAGGCTTATGTCAGACATAGTATGTTCCGCATTGATGGTCTTTGTACTTTTCAGGACCAAATATGGATGTGATGACACTCGACTAAACCCACCCAAACCAGTCAACCTTAATCCAAAATATGAAAGAAATGTGTAAATAAACTAGGTTGAATGTATGTCGAGTAGTATTGCATGAATAGGTTGGATTTTAGGCTTAGCTTAGGCTCTTGATCCTTAGTCAAATTATGGACATTATTAGAGTGCTTAGGATAGTTTTTGCCGAAATATCCTTAATTTAAGTTGATCATTCTGATTTTGTGATTAGTATCCTTAGAAATTGATCATTGGTGGCGTGAAACATCGGTTGTTGTGCATTTTGATTCTTTGGATTGGGTTGATTGCTTTCGTGAATACTTTGAGTTGTGATCTTCCTAGTTATTAAACTATTGGGCCTGAGGCTGTGAGCTTGGAAGTAGGAATTCTAGGTTAGTATTCTTGTGGTATGACAGGTTTTTTACCAGTTGTGCAAGATTTGAGTTGACTTGTGATGTTGATTGGATTGCTTAGATGTGAAAATCATGTTAATGACATATTCATCTAAGTAGTCATAATCTGTTATAGAGAAACTTAATAGTTATGATATACATCAAAATATATAGTTAATATATCCATAATCATAATATCACATACGAATACTCCATTCAAATTTATGAGTTAAATCATCTGTGAATCTCACACACAAAAAATATTAGTTAAGTAATGCATTTATTCATATTATGAAATGTAAAGCAATATTCAATTATTTTCTACTTGGAAAAAACAAATTGTAAGTTTGCACTAATTTGTTAGCATTGACAGGTGCATATGGTTAAGCAAATATAAAGTCTAACTTGTCATATCTGTGAATGGCGGCAAAATACGCAATTTGAATTTATTTCTATCCACCCAACAACCTCAAAATCTTGTTGGAGATTACCCTCTTGAAACTGAAAAGAAAAGAATAGATTTGATGATCCTATTTATGTTTTTGTTCTATTGCTTCAATACTTTTTGGATAGAAAAATGGGAGGTGTTTGTACAAGAAATAAGATCATAAAACACCTCACAGTTTTTTCTCCAGAAAAATATCAGAATAATAGAACAAAAACATAAATAGGATCATCAAATCTATTATTTTCTTTTCAGTTTCAAGAGGGTAATCTCCAACAAGATTTTGAGGATGTTGGGATAAGAAGGAAATAAATTCATATTGTGTATGTTTCCTCCACTCACAAACAGGACAAGTTAGACTTTAATTTACTTGACCACATGAACATTTCAACGCAAACAAATTGACTCAAAATTACACTTTATTTTCTCCAAATAGGAAAAAATTGCATATTGTGTTATATTTCATAATATGAATAGATATATTATTTAACTAATATTTTTTTTGTATAAGATTCAGAGGTGATTCGACTCATAAATTTAAATCGAGTATTTGTACATAATATTATGATTATGTAAACATCAACTTAATTTTCTGATGTATATCATAACAATTATGTATCTCTATAACAAATAACTACAACTTTTTAACAAGTGCACCTCATGAAATTGATAATGATCTCCTAGCCTACTAAATGAAGATATATGCTGATTGAACTTTTGTACAACTTTAAGAAAATATTAGATTCATTTGACAACTTCTTGATATGTATGTAGTTGTAAAGAGGCGGAGATAACAATTTCTCAACGAAAAGGCACAAACCTTAAGACATTGAAGCATTCTTAACAATAGTCACAGTTGTACATGCTTACATTAATACTATGTACTGTTAAAATATCAATAAATATGTAAAAATTTCATATCAATTTGTTTATTGTATAAACCAATAAACTATAGTAGTGACTAAAGTAATAGAAAATAATATTGCTCAAGAAATATATCTTTCTCCCTTAAAAATAAAGGATATCCTTTCAATTCAATTATATAATAAATTTTGGTAAGGTTGTTCTTTTCAATGACAACAAATAGTGATCTTTTAGGAACATTAGTTATTAGGTTGAACTTGTACGTTTTTCTTTCGAATTTGGTGTGATTTAGAGCTAATACTATATAGGCCATTTAAAAAGTTTAAAACCAATTAGTATGGAATACACGTGCGACGCTCGTATTCGAAAATTAATGGTATAACTAATGTCGTAGATGGTATCTTTTGAATTAGTGGTATAGAAATAGAGAAACATAATTAATTTGGATCCTTTCTTGACCCTGACCCTGACATACTCTCACCTGCTCAATTCTCGCTTTTACAAACACCTCCCATTATTCCCTCCAAAAAATGGCAAAATGATAGAACAAAAACATAAATTGGATCATCAAACCTATTTTTTTTAAGTTTCAAGAGGTAATCCCCAACAAGATTTTGAGGATGTTGGGAAAGAATAAAAATAAATTCAGATTGCCTAGTTTTCCTCCACTCACAGATAGGACAACTTAGATTTTATATTTACTTGAACACATGCACCTGTCAATGCTAACAAATTGGCTCAAAATTACACTTTTTTCTAAGTAGAAAATAATTGAATGTTGTGTTATATTTCATAACATTAATAGATGTATTATTTAACTAATATTTTTTCTGTGCGATTCACAAGTCATTTGACTCATAAATTTGAATTGAGTATTTGTACGTGATATTATGATTATGTATACATAACTTTTTGATGTATATCATAACTATTAAGTATATCTATAACAAATAACGATAACTTTTTTCACGTGTACGTCATGAAATTGATAGTGATCTACTAGCCATCCAACTGAAGATATATGCAAATTGATTTTTGTACAACATTTACAAAATATTACTTTCATTTGACAAGAACTTCTCGATATGTATGATGTTGTCAAGAGGCGGAGATAACAATTTCTCAACGACAAAGCACATACTTAAGAACATATTAAAGCATTCGTGACCGTAGCCACTGTTGTACATGTTCACATTTAAACTATGTATAGTTAAAATGTCAATAAATATGTAAAAATGTTATATCAATTCGTTGAATGTATACAACAACAAACTAAAGTAATAGAAAATAATACTTCTCAAGAAATATATCTTTCTCCCTTAAAAATAAAGGATATCCTTTCAATTCCATTATACAATAGAGTAGTTTTTGGAAACGTGCATTGCACGTTTATCCCCTAATATTTCATAAAATTTCTACAAGCATATTTTTATGTTGATAGTTATTTATCACACAATATGTTTTTGTAGACATTTCATAACTTATATTGATTAATATGCTTATTTATAGAGCTTACATTCACATCCAAGGAAAAAAAAAAGAGATTTGTTGTAAAACTAGAGCAAAATAAGACAAGAATATAGAAGACAATATAAATAGGGAGACAAGAGATGAAAACTTTTCTTATTCTTCCAAATATTCAAGTGTGTACAATATGAACCCTTATGCCTCTATTTATAGTGTAACATAGAGGCATACAGAAGGTTAGTCATAAACATGACATTAAACATGAATATAATGGAGAAGGTTATGGAGATTAAAGGTTACAAGAATAATGATCATAAAAGTGGAGGTTATCTTCATAATGGAGGGAAGTAATGTCATAACTTCTTGGTGTAGTGGACATCCACACTATATTATTTCATAACACTCCCCCTTGGATGTCCATAGATAATATGTCTCGTTAAAACCTTACTAGGAAAAAATCCTATGGGAAAACATTCTAGTGAAGGAAAAAGAGTACACGTATCTTTTAATATGCTTTGAATGTTGCCTCGTTAAACACCTTACCTGAAAAATCCAATTGGGATAAAACCATGGTTAAGGATAAAAGTACAATATGTATTTTTCTCCCCCTAATAAAAACTTTACTTGATATCTCGGAGACGATGCATTCCAATCTTAAATCACAACTTCTCAAATATTGATGTTGTCAATCCTTAGTGAATAATTTTACAAGATTATCACTTGAACGAGTCTTTTGAATGACTCTCTCTCAATTTTTGGAGGATCATGTATTAAAAAGAATTTTGGTGAAATATTCTTTGTTCGGTCACCTTTGGTTGTATCCTCCCTTCAATCGATCTATATATTATTTTCTTATATGTTGGCTAGAATATCCCTTTCCAAAAGAAAATCACATATTTTCTAAATATGATAGGTCATGATTCCAACCAAACATACTCCCGACTTACTTCATAAATCAATATTATTTTGTATAATTTGAAGAAATGATTACTAGTGTTTGATTCTTTGAATGCCAAGATATTGTTGTGGTTCAATATAAAAACAAATATCCAATTTACGATCGAGCTTGTTGCTGATCAAATAAATATTATGCATCTACATAATCAAATAGTTTCTGACTCAGAGATTGATCATTTCAACTTTATTGAAGCTCATATTTTCTTCTCAAAGAAAATCACATATCTTCTGAGTGCCGAGTCACTTGATTTGTTAGTTTCTTGGCATAACTTGAATGATAATATGACAATCCCTTCATATTATTTTTATTATGTAGATCAAATAATCTTCTAGCATTTGCATAACCAATAATCTGTAAGTGCACCAATACACTAATACATGATATTTTTTAATCATTTTCTTGAGATCAAAAAGATTATTTCCCTGTGTTAAGCAGTCTCAGAACCATTGGGTACTCAATGGAATTGCATTAAGACATTTTAAATCGTTCAAGAATTTTCATATAACATTCATCATCTAGTTAGACATAATAATCATTCATTATACATATTCAAGTATTTCATCTATAGCCAAACTGAAACAAGTTTCATTGCAACCACCACTGGAGAATATATCTCCATTTAATAATATCAAGATTTTTGTGAAAACCCTTTATGCCCCGAGGCATGAACCGCACTTTCATTATTATGGTTATACTTTCGCACAATGATTCATTTATACCACACTGACATTATATCTTAATCTATGAACTATAAGTTCAAAAACATAACTATTCTAAGTGAAACAAAATATACTTGAATAGTGCATTTTATTTGCACAATCATTTATATGTCCACACTATATGAGAAATTTGAATTTAAGATCCTCGTAACCATGTATAGCATTGAGTGTTACTTCATATCAAAGAAACTATTGATGCTCATTTGACTCGATTCCAATATGACATAACTTATTGAGATCTCTTCATTTTTCATCATTTCAGGTATCTTTTCAAAGGTTTTATGAAGTATTATGTCGTAGTGCTCTTTCAAAGTACTTACCTCATTATCATGACCATTTTGATAATTTTCTATTCTCCTTCCTCAAGGAGTTTTACGTTTGAAATTAATTGGTCTATCACGCTTCTGGCATATCATAGACTCTGTTCTTCAAGGACTATTTATTGGAGCATTTGTAGCTTAATAAAAATATTGGGTCATCAAATACATCTAAAAATTTATTTGCAACATTTTGCAAATGAATTATCTCTTGAACTTCAAGTTCACATTTTTTAACAGGGATCTAGATAATTCACCCCACACATAATTTTCAGTTGCTAAATATGTTTCCCCCTAATGTTAGGAAATTCAAAATTTAGGCCTCATTTATTTTCATTTAGATTGAGATGTCTGAATCTTAATGCACATCTGAATGATTAAGATATTGTCTCTAGATTTGAACACTGAATGATTAAGATTGTTTGTTATTAAACATTTGAATATAAGTATATATATATATATATATTAGGAAAAAAACGCCAGTCTTTGACAAACATTAAGATATTTAAATTATAAATTAATATTTTAACTTTGATAAAAATAAAATGGAACTCCATGGACTATATATATAAATTATAATAATAAAAGTAATTTTTAGAAAACAATAGTCATCTTTTTTATTTCAAAAACCAGATTTATGAAGTTGTTTTGCACTTTAGTCAAAATAAAAATTTTACAATAAATTTTTATCAATTCTTGGTAAACAAGCCGGAAGAACAAAAGTGAAGAGTATAAGGAAAATAATTTGGATAATTAATAAAGTAGAAGAATAAGAGAGGCTTTAATATTTTTTGAAGAAAAAAATATGCACCACAATATTTTGCTCCATATTTTGTTTCGAAAATAAATGTGTCTTTAAAAGGGTCTGAATGAGAATAAGACTATGTCACAGATCTGAGTCATCCAGACCTTTTTAGACCCATTCAGAACCATTAAAAGATTTTTTAGCAACAAAACAAATGCACTTAAGGACCTAAAGTCTGAACCATTCAGATTCAGACCTTCATTAAGTGCAAACAAATGAGGTCTTACCCCTAAACTCATTTGGGGATCCATCTTTGGGCATGGTGGAGCAATAATATCATATGTGCACACATCAAACTTTAGATGAAAATTATTTGGTTCCTGACCCTGAACCAATTGTGATAGGAGAACCTTGTTGGCTTGATGCATACACGTTAAATAAACTCATCTCATATCAAATCACATTTGAGAGATTTGTTCTCATAATCAATGGTCTATCTACAATTGGATACATGTCATTTTTGCTAAACCAACCAACATTGTCAACAAAATTTTATAGTTTGAAACTGTAGTGCTCTTAATTTAACAATTTGAGTAAACAACCCTACAAAAATCAATTTGTAAGTTGATACAAATGCACATGTGACCATGCCATTGATGCATCTATTAAATCATAATAGTAAGCAGTCCACATGGCAGGTGAACGGGCCATATTCACCTTTTTATATGTTTCAAATAATTTTAGGGGATACAATCCCAACCTTAGCTGGTACATTAATCATTTTATCATGAGAACAAGAAACACAAGAGAATTCTTGAAGAATTTTTTATTTCTTCAAACATATAGCCACACGAATTCTTAATTTCTTTTGCATCACATTTGAACTGGGATGTCCAAGCGGTTATTCCAACTAATATTTATTCTAGTAAACTTTTGGTTTACTTTTGCATGTGATTCCTTTATCATGCCCATATTTTTATAAAACAAACAAGAGAAAGGCGGGTAGCCTTTTACGTAAATATTCATAACCCGCTTTGATTGTTGTAATTAGAAGATATTTAATCTTTTAATAATTTACAGTCTCAATATAATAATTTTTTTCTTTTCAATTACTCCGAAACTTTAAAAGTTTCTTTTGAGACTTACTACAACCCCAATATTATGAACTATTTCATTTTCTGGATAGTAACAAATTAGTCCTTCCGAAACTCTCAATTAATTTTGTGTACTGCCACAAATTTCATAACACCATTCTTATGGCGACCATATCCTAGAAGGTGAAAATTATTATTAATATCATGGTTAAAATTATTTCATGCAAGACTTATTACTTGACAACCAATGACAAATTTGTGTTGCCACACAACAACATTTATTTTGGTCATGGTCACAATCTTTATAGAAAAGAATTATTTCTTTGTTTTGTCCTCCAATAGTTCATGATAAAACATACACAATATTTGTGTAGTAGTCAAAGTATATGATCAAAATGACCATTTATGTTAATATTTTTTCAATCTCTCAAACCTCCCGTAGAGGTGAGTTGTGACATTTATCCAATCATACATGAACATGTCCTTATCCATACAAACACAAGTCACATTCTCTTCAAGAAATGACCATAACAATTTGTACATGCTCCATAAGTTTTTATTAGTCATACTTTGACATTATCAAATTTATTTGAACCACCTCAACATCACTTTAAAAGTACTAAATATACTATCCACTTTGTATTTCTTTATTTTGATGGAGGATTTACAAATCTTTCAAATTGGGTTGCACCAACCCAATGTGCCCAATAACCTTTCATACCACTTTGATGGCCAAAAATTACCTTCAAATTTGAAGGACCATCTTAAGAACCCATAATGTTCTTCCTTTTACTTACCACAATTGACCATTAATATTTTACCACACTCATATTCATACATTTAACCACTTATCATTTTCAAAAACATTATGTCCTGCTACCACATTCACATAAAAAATGGAGCAAATTAATTGGACAAATTTCATGACTTTTATCAAGAGCATATCAATTTGCTCAGTCATCATTACATCGTCATTATATTACGTTGGGACTTGAACACAACGTCTTACCCATAAGAAGACACTTTAGGTCATTATTTGTTAGGACTCAACCCAACATTTTATTATTATGATGCACCAGGACTCTCACCCGATGTATTACCCTCCTGGTGCGATAGGACTTGAATCTTTCTGTCACGCCCCAAGCATACACCCTGGATGTGGCCGACACTCGAAAGCCATTTTTGTCCCCAAGCAAACACTTGGCTTGGTTGCCTACTTAGTGCAAGACTTACTCAAGTTAAAATAAGAACTTCAATGCAGAGACTTAACTCATAAGGTCTCAATAAGTGTTTAATTCAATAAATGCCTGAAAGTGTTCAAATAACATAAGTTATTCAATTCATAGTCTTAAGGAAATATCAAGAAGGGAAAACAAGAAAAAGACTCCTTAATTTATTACTGATTATGAAACCTCTAAATAATACGATAGATGTCGAAACAAGACCCCGACAACCTAGCAAGACAAAACAATAATGTGAAGCCCTCCGGAAAGCAAGGAGGCTTACCAAAACTAAATGGAATGCAATGAGATCAACGAAGCACTTGTTGATGACCTTGACCACATGTATGTGCATTATAAATAAGATGCAGACTGAATGACGTTAGTGCATTGAATGTACGAGTTATTAAATGTCTCAAGTACACCTCATCCGATTCTAGGTCTAAACGATCGTTAATTTGTATAAAACCCAATGAAGAGTTGGTGTCACGCCCCCTAAGACGCGGACACGGGACCTAGGACCACAAGTGATCCCAAGCTAACCCTGCTGGCATGATCATGAGCATACTAAAGATAATAATAACTGATGCGGAAGCTAAATCATAAAGTAAGTCTGAAATGATGGGGAATACCCATATACTATATCTGAGATATATGAAAACTGATGAGTTTAATACAAAGAAAATATTAACTCAACATAAGCTGAATCTAACTATGTCTGAAATAAGCCTCTAAACTGACTAGAAATGTTGGGACAGGCCCCAACTAGGTCTAGCAAAACTGAAACTAAAGACTAAAAGCGATAGAGATAAACATGTCACTAGTCCTCGAAGAATGAGGACTCACCACTGATGCTGCTGAACTGAAGACCGGGAACCGATCTAAGCGTGATCTGGATACTGAGAACCTGAACCTACATCACGAGAAGATGTAGCGCACGTATGCGTCAGTACTTGAAAGGTACTGAGCATGTAGGATAGAGTAAAGCTGAAATAACATATAACTGAACAAAGCAAT
>JAJOOH010024343.1:0-18353 GCA_029582605.1 Solanum gracilifrons | reverse complement strand
AGCAGCTGTGGCAGATTTTCCTTAATCTCAGAGGCATATCTTGGTGTATGCCTAGCAAGATTGATGAGACTCTATTCAGTTGGGAGATGGCTGGAGTTAGGGCTACAAACAGAGAAAGATGGAGGATGATCCCTGCTAGTATTTGGTGGACTATATGGAGGGAGAGAAACGAGAGATGTTTTGAGAATAGGAACAACTTGCAGGAAGTAAAGCTTAAGTGTGTTTTGTTGTTCTGCTTTTGGTGTACAAATGTCTACTCCAATGAAACTGAGTCAATCATAGATGTTTTAGGATCCATTTAGATTTGGTTCAGTTTTTGGATATATTATACTTCCTTTCTGCTTTTGTAAATATGGTTTTTCAGTACTACCTAAGTACTAAATGAAATACAAATGTTACCTGTTTCAAAAAAAATTGGAGTGTAATAGAATTAGAGGATTCACATAGCCAACCTCAAATAGTGTGGCAATGAGCCATTATTGTTGCTGTTCTTGTTGTATAGGATACAGTTTTACCAAAGTTCGAACTTAATAACATCTTGTTTTATCCCAAAAAGGTAAAAAGGGTCAATTGGGCGTCTTCATATTGGTTTTGGGGAACATACTGTTGATATCATTTCTGAACTGATGCTTTGGAAAAGAAATAGCAGTCTTGATGAACAAAAAAAAATATCCCCAAAAGGATCAAATCCCGCTTACTGCCATTTGTTTAATTCTCAAAAAAAAAATGACCCCCAAAAGACACACAAAGAGAAACTAATCCACATTTCCTTAAAACTTTCTCACACCAATTGAGGGTGCAATATAGACAAAATAGTTGGAAACATCTCAACACAACTAAGGTACACATTAAAACATTTGACCACATGAAATGGATAAGATTAAATCCGCTAAGGGCATCACGAACTCTATGATTTGGTGGGTCATATGAAGAGAAAGAAATGCTCTAGTTTTTGAAACAGAAGGACAATGTAGTTAATCTTAAACACAAGTGTATACTTTTGAAGTGGCCACAATAAATGTGTTAAGAGCAGGAAGCCTTGGTTGACTTCCTCAGTTCTTTACACACATTGTAACGTTATTTTTTGGATGTACTATTCTCTTTTTTTTTATGACAGGGGAAACCCGCAGCCGCTACCCTTTGAGTGCGCACAGGGTAAAAACCCCGCTCCTATGCAATAGCTCGCAAGCCACATAGGAGAGGTAACCCACACTAGGCAAGCCCGGTGCGACGAGCTCAACCCAAAAAGCAAACCCCTTGCTCTTGCTGGCAAGGGGTTTCGAGCTTGAGACCTCAAACATGGAAGTCCCAAGCCCCTTGCTTTCTCTGAATGCTGGTTTACATCAATAATATTCTCACATTACCTATAAAAATAAAGCACTATGAAGATACAAATTTTGGGTATCCCCAGAATACTTTATAAGTCAAGTGCATGTTATTCGTTTGAGTCTTAGCATAAGTGACCATTAAATTATCAGAAGGACACTGTACTATTAAGTTTTAATGTGATGATTCACTATGCTAACGTCAAGTTATTATGGCTACGCAGTATTGGTAGAAACAGAATGTAAACAGAAAAAGCAGAAAAGTCACCTTTTCTGTCTAGAGCATGAAGCACAAGCCCCACTGTAACCAAGCTTTTCAAGATCTCCTAGTGGTGGAGGAAACACTTCAGCCAAGTCACATGTATCATTATGCGTCTCAGAACAATTACCAGTGCCTAGTTCACCACTTTTCAAGATAATATCACCATCTGTAGAAGTAGAACACGTCAACCCAGCAATATGCAAATTATTTTCAGGCACAGAGCAGCTCTCTGGTGACCTTTCGGAATCTCCAGAAATTTCTCCCACTGTGCAACCATTTTTAGATACTTCCGAACCATTTTCTGCAGGAAGAGCAACAGATTTTTCTGTAGAACAGCATCTGCGATTTGAATGTGGCAATTCCCCTACATCATTTACCGAAGCATCTGCAGCAGAAGCTTCTAAGCTAGAAATGGACCTCACAGAAGCAACCTCATTAGGATGTTCTTTCAACTTTGAATATGGCAATTCCCCTACATCATTTACCGAAGCATCTGCAGCAGAAGCTTCTAAGCTAGAAATGGACCTGGCAGAAGCAACCGCATCAGGATGTTCTTTCAACTTTGAATATGGTAATTCCACTACATCATTTACCGAAGCATCTGCAGCAGAAGCTTCTAAGCTAGAAATGGACCTCGCAGAAGCAACCTCATCAGGATGTTCTTTCAACTCATTTACAACTCCTTGATGAGATTCATTATCCCCATTGATTAGCTTGCAGTCTGTCTCATCACTGGCAATGCTATCAACTCTTGATGGCTTCTTTGGGCTTTCCAACTTGTCATTATTTTCTGTTCAGGAGAAAACATCTACATCAGTATAGAAATTTCAGCAATTCCAAAACACCAAATAAGACAATGCTAACTCAATTAGCTTAAAAAACTTCACTCCAAGCATTGAAATTATAAAGAATACATAGATAGCCCCACAAAGTTGTCCGAATTCTTCATTTAGACACCTTATCTGAGGGTATGACCTATGATAAACCTAATGTTAAGTCAAAAATGTGTCCTATTAACCACACACTAATGACATGGTACAATAACTTACTTTAAATTATGCAGATACATGTCCTAGACACACGTCAATACAAGAAAAATACACAACTATTTCATTTTTTTTTTGTTTTTTCTCATGCTTCTTCTCTCTCATCGTTTGACTTTCATCTCCCAAAAACACCTAAAAGAACCAAGTGAAAAAGAAAACTAAAAGATGCACCGTTTTTTCACTGCCATAAGAAGCCAATTTGAGGGTTTTCCAGCTTCTTCACTCATCATCATTTTTTTATCAGAGACGAGAAGTCCTCCTCACTCAACCACCCAAAGCACACAGCATCACTAAACACTTTCTTTCCACCACCAGAAAATTCCTTCACTGTCCATATTCCAATCAAAAAAATAAAAACCGCAAACCATCATATCTTCTAAAAACCCTCAACCAAAACACTCACCTTTCTCTTAAAGTAACACCCACATACACCAAAGACTCATCTTTATAACTTCTTCACTATGCTGAAAGGGGGCAATATAGACTCGCCTCCACTGCACCTTCTTGGAAACCAATACCACCTGAGATTCTCTTACCCTCCTTCACGCATAGAAACTCTGAGCATACAAATCCAAAACACCCTCCTGCGACAGACCATATAGTACATAAAACACATGCACACCCCCATTCAGCTAAAAGAACATGACTGCTCCATATTTCTTGATAAAATCCCTCTTACTTCACCACTAAATGTCACTCGCATCCCCCATAACCAATATGAATATGCACTGCACCACTACACAACGAAAACAGGGAAGGGAAAGCATTTTTGGACTCATATCTGAAGGACCAGAACTTATCACGAGACTGCACTTCCAAAAAATGTAAAACTGAGATGAGAAAGGAAGAAAGGATGAGGAAAGGCAGTGGCGTATCTAGACTGGGCTTGGGTTCATGTGCACTCATGCTCCCCTCCCTAGATCATGTATAGTAATGCTATTTTTTCAAAAATACTTAAATATTTATGTGTGCACCCAAGCTCAAAGAGTCATGGTTATAGGGTACACCTCTCTAAGTGAGGTAGGGGGTTCAAATCCTATGTTTATCTTGTTGTTTTTTCATTTCTCTTTACAAAATTGGGCCTACCCATGGGAATGGACATGTCCTTGCATTCTAAGGGGGTGTTTGGGTTGGCTTTTTTCTAAGTGACTTATAAGCTAAAACTAAAAGCCATATATTGGGTACACCCAACTTTTGACTTTTGGCTCTATTTAAAGTACTTTTTCAGCCTAAAAAAAGTGCTTTCAAGCACTTTTTATGTTTCCCAACAACAACATTATACCCAATGAGGTCCACAAGTAGGATCTGGGAAGGGTCGAGTGTACGCAGACCTTACCACTATCTACCACTATCTCGTGGAGGTAGAGAGGCTATTTCCGAAAGACCCTTGACTCAAATGCAACAAATCCAAGTACAAAAAAGAAAAACACAATGCAGATATCATAGCATCTAAACAGTGCAAAACCTACCAGAATGGAACAAGAGCAACAAAATAGTGCGATAAGCGAGACATTGTAAACAACAGACGATGATAGATATCAAAAGCAAGAACCATAATAATACGGCTAGTACAACGACAATCACCAACCAGCCTAAACCCTCGAAGACCAACACAACAACTCCAAACCTACTAACCTTCTACCCTAATACGCGACCTCCACACCCTCCTATCTAATTTCATGTCCTTGATAATCCGAAGTTGCGCCATGTCCTGTCTAATCACCTCTCCCCAAACACTTCCAAAATTAAAAAAGAGGTTAAGAGCCAAAAGCTACTTAAAATAAGCCAATCCAAGCACCCACTAATTTACTACTTTTTCTTCTTTTTTTTCTTCCTTTGTTTGATCATTCTTCCAAAAAAATCCAAGTCTAACACATTAAAATCCCTACTCTCCTTTTTTCACTGTAAGGGTTTATACAATTATGCCAAATGTGAATATCAAAACTAGTATCAATTGAGGATGTACAAAGAGTCAATGGGCTTAACAGATCCCAGCAGTTTTGACATGGAGTTCAGATATATATGTAAGAAAATTATAAACCTATAAATTCAAATGTGTACTGAGTTCAATAGTAACAACCTAAAGGTACCCATCAAATTTATATCCTGAATTCACCTCTTTGTAATAGTGCACCCACCTTCTCGGAATCTTGGATCTGCCCCGAGGGGAAGGGGTTGTAAAAGGAGATTTTTAAATCTTTCTGGCTCAAAAACATCTTTAAAATAATTTGGATGCCACATGTTTCAATGGCTTCTTTTCCATGTAACAGCATCTGAACTAAAGGCGTTCTATTTTTTTTACTTTCTCAGTGTCTCCTATCTAATAGGCACATTTTGCACAGCCATCTGGTGGTCACTACGTCATGACTTCAGTTAAGGTGTCTTTGCCATGATAAAGCTATAGGCAATTCAGTAAGTCTTTTTACTCTTCCCACCATTCCAGGAGAGAGTGCACTTCATGCTGCATTAATTTGTTATTACAAGAAGGAAAAACAAGGAATACATTAACAAGAAAGGGTACCCCTTGTTATAGGAGGATGAGAGCGACAAGAGAAAGATTAGTCAACCTGCAGTATATCTCTTTCTTTGCATTTTGAACAGTGCCTTGTAACTACGCGCATCCATTCTCTTCCTTTTCAAGCCAACCGAAGCTGCACCGTTCTCCCTGCTAGTGTTATATCTTTCAGATTCCATTATCAGCTCCTTCACACTTTTCTCTTTTTTTTCCTTCTTGACACTAGATGAATCGGATCCTATTCCTAAGTAACTTGATCTTGACGAG
The DNA here is from genome assembly GCA_029582605.1 of Solanum gracilifrons. Classification (NCBI taxonomy): domain Eukaryota; kingdom Viridiplantae; phylum Streptophyta; class Magnoliopsida; order Solanales; family Solanaceae; genus Solanum; species Solanum gracilifrons. Next base: position 12,938 of record JAJOOH010024343.1, on the reverse strand, counting down.
CTAGATGGGGTATGTTTCTTACCCCTGTCAGACCTTCTTAAAGGGCTCGGAGAATTTGGTTTCTTAATTAATGCAGCTCTCCTCTTAACAGTTGGCAGGGTTGGTGACTGCTTCTCAAGACGCTTCGACTTCCTTATACTTGATGGGCTTGAAGCAGCTTCCTTTGTTTCTCGACTTGACCTTCTTACACTGGACCCATCTGTCTTCCCAGAGCCAGAACTTAATGAACCTTTATCAGACTGTTTATTCTTTGATTTATTGCTCTCAGTATCCTTATTTTTCCTCCCAGACCGAGTTTCACTAGCCATCCGTTCAGCTGTGAACAACAAGCCATAAATTAAGTCAGATTATTCTTGTAGTACCCATTATCCACAGAATAAACAACAGGAAACTAGTGATCCCCTGATGACGATTAAAAAAGATAACATATGAAGAGCATGATAGCGATCACCATCCCTTAATCAGATATATACAAATTACTGAAGTCGGCAGAAAATATGCCATATGTAACAGTCTAAAAAAAATAGCTATCCTGTGAAGCATTTCATTCAGTTGGACCAGTTAAACAGCTTTCCCCAACCACACCAGTTCACCTACATGCAGTGGTGGACCGACAATTTTTAGGCATCTACTATATACACTAAAAACAATTCTGACCTTGTATATACCGTGTAATTTTCGAGTGAAGGGGTTTGGATAAACCACCCTTGCGACCTCCCCCCCCCCTCCCCTCCCCCCCAAATCTTTGCCCATGCCTACATGCCGTATTCTTCAAAACAAGGACATATTACTCACTTCCTACATCCAAATACTTCCTTCCATAAAAATTAGCTTTAAACACGAATGCCTGAATTCATTGTTCTAAATCAATACAGTCTGACCTACAAGACAAGGTTTGACAGCAACAACAGTAATCAATCAAAACACATGGATTTCTTTTCTTCTTCCTAACATTAGAAAAGAACAGTACTACAATAGCATTTGCATGTAAACTGTATGGGGTGGGCCCATCACACTATGGGATGTAAGTTTCCAATTCATCATTTCTTGAATGATGAATTTTTTCTATGAATACAAAGTTACCCTTTTCTCAAAAAAAAAAAAATAGCATTTGCATGTAAATTCTGAAAGAACATAACAATAATAACAACAGTAAACCGTAGTATCGTTAAACCCCATATCAGGATTTAAAACTATAGTCTCAGGTGAAAATATAGAAATAATTATCAATATTTTATCTAATTCACGTTTTATCCCAAAAGCCAACTTCTGAGGATTGAAATAAAACCCAAAAAAAAAATTACACCTTTAAAACAAATTCCAATTTGTGCAAAATGTATCATATATTATAATAATATATGATTGGAACAAAATCAAACATCAGGGGTGTAAGATTAGCTCAATTTCAAGAACCCGATTCCACTCAGACAGACAATGTAAGAATTACACCTTCAAGCAAAATTCCAACTTGTCACAAAATATATCATATTAACACCCAATATTCCGATTATTCGCATTAAAATCAGATTAGAAGAAACACCATAACTGAAAAGTCACTTACAGAACAATGCATGAGGTTACTAGCATATTTTTTTCATGCCCCTATGTACACCAAATCAACTGTTGGACCACTAACAATTTACCTAATGACTGAAGAAAAAAAAAAATTTACCTCAAAAAACCCTAAATCCTTCACAGCCTGAAACAAGAAAAGTTTCAGTCAAATTGCTCTGAACAAAACCCTAGTTTCAACCTGTAAACTGAAATTTGTCGTCCGAATCAACAATTCGACATTATAGTACGAAAGGATTTCTCCTCGAAATCAACGAGTCCCTTAAGCTGCTGGGCATAAAGAGAAGAAAATTGTACTCAACTTTGACCCCATTAAAAACGTGGAAGTGGGACCCCAATCGAAATATGTGCATTTAGCCGAGGGCATTTATGTATTTTCCTTACTATTAAAAGTGGAAAGTCTCAAAGTTAAAAATAAAATTACAATACTACTTATGCTATAAATTAAAATGTTATAAAATATTTAATTATTTAAATATAAAATTGTATCATCTATAATCTATATTAATATATTATAATTAATAATAATACTAATAATAACAATTACATTTAGCTTAAATTAATAATTTCAAAAATCTCTACATAAATTATTCAACGTTTCCTTTTTTCCCATAACTTCTTTCTATAACTTCTCCCATAAATATAGTTTATGTGGATAAAGTATTATCCTTTATGATGAACATGAGTAAATAGATTCATGTCTTTATTAGGGAGTGTTTTAACTTCAATGTAAAACTTTTCGGTGCGAATTCAAATTTAATCAAAATTCAAAATGAGCATCAAATATCGAGTAGAAAAAAAAATAGATGCATGCATACGGAAAAGGTAATATTCCTATAACTTCTTATTTATTACTCCCTCCATCCCTAATTAATTACTTGTCCACTTTTGAATTGACACACCAATTAAGAAAATAATTAATGACATAGTGAATTTACCATTTTACCCCTATTAATTATGAAGTGGATGAAAAGTTCTATATTTTTCAAAGTAATTAATCATTTAATTGAGGGTATGATAGGTAAAAAAAAATTGTTCTTTCTTGATTTGTCAAAATGGACAAGTAATTAGGGACAACTATAAAAGGAAAAATGAACAAGTAATTAGGGACAGAGGGAGTATGATTATTGACATGTCATGTTAAACATCACTTTAAAATATATATTTATATAATAAGAAAGGAAAAAGTTAGCTAACATTATTTCAAAGTCTCTTCTCCTCGTTCAATTCATTATTAAAGGTTCTTTCAGTGTGTTTTTTGTTAGAATTAGTTACTAAAACGTTTTAGGGTTGGTTTACAAACTATCTATGTGTGTGAGAGAATTTTATTTTTGCTTGTAGGAACATGAAAAATTGTTTTGTAAAGATATTAGAGTGAAATTTTCAATATAAAAGAACAGTATGGTGTATTAAATTTCCTCTACAAGCGAGGTTTGAAAGACGCACATTGATAATGCCCTCTTGATTGTCATTAAAGAATGGCTCTAATTTTATTAATTTAAACTCATTAATACTTGCATGATAAAAACTTGAAATTTCTCAAATTTGTGCTCACGAGATCACTAATTTCATCATCTTCTGCATGTACTTTTTACATGGTTTCTTAATTTTAATTTATTTTCTATTCTTCATTTGTTTATTATTTTTCTCTTCTTCTTTTTTTTTTTCTTTAGATGTTCACATTAATAACACATACTTAATTACCTATTCAATTGTTACACTTTAATATACATAACTCTCATCTTTTCATATTCCTAACCTCCAAATATTTTCTTAAAATTTTTAATATATCTTTTGGTATTACTTCATTTTTTATCTTTATAAATTTATTTATTTTGTTTCATGAGACCCTTAACCAAGGTTATCATTTTTATTCTATAGTTAAGTAATGACTCTATATTTCTTTTTTTCATCTATATTGTAGTGATTAAAAACTTAAAGAAAGATGTGTAATTGTGTATGTTGTATTTTTTTTTTCTCTATTTTTTGTGTGTATTCTCTCTATTAGACTTCTTTAATTTAATTTTTTATGAATTTCTAATTGTCGTAACTTTTTATTTTTATTTGGGCACAAATTAGTCATTTGTGACTTTATTGTAAATTTGCTAATTACTAACCAAAGTTCAAAATATACAGTTCGGTGTTTAAAATGAATTAATTTTAAATACTAAAATGTGTCCCTTATTTGGCCTTTCTTGTCACACTTTTAAAGATTTACTAGTTCTCGAACATGTGTGTTGTATGTGTATTTTACGCTTAATAGTATAAATATTTTAAAATTTAAAGTACGTGAATTAATTTTTTTAGATGTCATATGAAAATGTGAAGAAAACAACTACATTTATACTTTAGAACTATTTTTTAGTACATTAATTTTTATTTTGTAAGGTACATAATATATGATGTTCGTTGTTGGTTCATATCTTTGTAAACAATTTTCAATTTATTCAACCATACATGATTCATTCAAGGGTAAATAACAATATTGTGTTATCAGGTATATAGGAGCGGTATAAGAATGTGAACAGTTATTGGGCAAAATATTAATATAAGGAAAGAAGAAAGATAGAAATAATTAATGTAACGGAAAATGACCTAAAATATCCTCGAAGTATTGAAAATGGTACACAACAACCCTTATCCTCTTATTGGCTCCCAAATACCCTCCTCATCCACCTATTGGCTCTCAAATACCCACATTCACCTTTGGGTCCAGTTTTAGCCACTTCATTAATGGAGCACCATTTAAAATAATTAAATAATCTTTTTAATTACGTGACACTCAACCATTGATTGCAATTTAATTATTTAATATAATTTTAAACCCACCCATTTTTAACTAAACCCGCCCCAATACTTATTAAACCCGCCCGCCCCAATACAAAAAGAACCCAACTAATAAAAAAGAACCCTAAAACCTTTGTTCCCAAATTTACACTCCATTTCCCCAACCCTAAAACATGTATTACAACTCAAAATTATGTGTCTCATCCTTTAATGTCATCCTGCCTGGAAGATACAATTGAAAAGCCTTCCATAAGTTTTTTTCTACCACCTGTGATGTGCTGATGATATAGTATAATTACATTGCAGATGGGATGATTTCTCTTGCAAATAAGTTGGGGAAATGGAGTGTAAACTTGGGAACGAGGTTTTAGGGTTCTTTTTTATTAGTGGGTTTTTTTTGTATTGGGGCAGGCGAGTTTAGTTAAAAATGGGTGGGTTTAAAATTATATTAAATAATTAAATTGCAATCAATGGTTGAGCGCCACGTAATTAAAAGGATTATTTAATTATTTAAAATGGTGCTCCGTTAATGAAGTGACTAAAATTGGATCCAAAGATGGATGTGAAGGGTATTTGGGAGCCAATAGGTGGATGGGGAGGTGTATTTGGGAGCCAATAGGTGGATGGGGTAGTTGTGTACCATTTTCAATACTTCGAGGATATTTTAGGCCTTTTTCCGTTAATGTAATAACCAACAGAATTCATAATGTTATAACTAAAGGATGTAAAAGAGTGTGAATAACATTTGCAATAATCAGTAATGACTAAGAGAATTTACAATGCCATAACTAAAGAATTAAAGTGCAATAACTGAATTTCTTATTAGTTTTGTATTTACTTAAAGAAATAGGACTTCTAGTTAATTTCATTGTTTATTTAGATAGTTAATAATTTTTTAATTTAGTGTAGGGGCAAACTAGTAATCCAACTTTACACTTTAAAGCTTTCCATGTGTTGCACATTTATTTCACATTAACTTGATGATATTTTCGTGACATATATGATACTTTAATTTAAATATAAATACCTACATATATATATCTTAGATTGATCCGACTCGTAATTCACGTCTGACTCCGTGTTCAATAGCCCGACCGTAGTGATATTAATTGTAATTACATTCATAAGTAGCTTGGTCCATCTTTATTCCATTTCATATATGTATGAGGATCCGCATAGCCCTCGATTTATGTGTTATTTATACATTCCTACTTTCTGTATGCAATTGTTGGTGACCAAAGATAACTCTCTTCAATTATTCCTGGGATGGGAGGGAGTAGGTCTTGCTTTTATATATATATATATATATAAAGATTGACATGTAATAAAAATGTTTATATCATAAAAAATAGCAATTAAATAACAATTAAAACTAAACTATACACCCTTCAACCCGGTGTCATTATAAATTATATGAATTTTCTTCAACTAAAATACATAAATATTATAAAAGAAGAAGTAAATAAGTAAAACGAAAGGAAAATGTATATATAGTAGTAACTATTTTGAAGCAAACTTTCTGATAATCTCAATCACATAAATAGCATTCTAAATAAAATCATTCTATGTCTTGAGCATCAACAAAACGACTCGTGACAATTTTCTGACTCATGAGAAGTTCAATAATTTTTTAAAAATATATTCAAAAGCATATATTTGCATCGCAAGAGAAATTGTTAACAAAAACAAATGAATCTAAACTACTTCCACGTTAGTTTCATATATTGGAACATGACATACAACTATATATATTAAGCAAAAAAATAATTATTGTATCACCAAAAATTATTTCCCTCAAGTACTCGAGTTCTGAAATATACCCTCTTAGGAGAGAATGATTTACTTCATCAGAATAGTGGTAATGCAAATTCCACTGATCTTCAAACTCACTCAACGATAATAAATCATACTAAAAATTTAAACTGCAAGAAGAAGAAGATTAGAAAAAAAATTGTTGTTGGAAATGAGAGGAAATTCCTATATTTATTATGCCTTACTTGAAAAGTCATGACCTTTTGAAAAAGTGACAATCCTTTGGAAAAGTCACAACTTAGTGAATAAGTCACAACTCTTTGGAAAATTCACAACTCATTTGAAAGTCACAACCCTTTGGAAAAGTTACAACTTATTGAAAAAGTCACAACTCATCAGAAAATTCACAACCCTTTGGAAAAGTCATAACCCTAGGTAAAAGTCACAACTTATCAAAAAAGTCACAACCTTTCTAAAGAATATATGTTATTCAAACAGCTATAGATGGGTGTTTTAAGTTAGGGGCATTATAGTAATTTGACATTTTAGTTAGGGAGTTCATGTTTTTAAGGTAATATAGAATAGATAGATAGATTTGTAAGTATTGCATTTTATTTTTCATTACACGAATCTATAAATACTTACATGGGAGCCACGTGCTAACACACATGCCTAGAAACTAGTTTAATAAAGGGCATACATAATACATAAGTATGTCCTTTAACTTGACATCAACTCACATTTATGTCCTCCAACTTTGTGTGTGTACAAGTAGACACTTAAACTTGTATAAAATTGAACAAATAGACACACACGTCTTATGTGACATCCTACATGACAATTTCCATCATACGTGATACCCTATGTGTATTATGTCGCGTAGGACTCATGTGTCTACTTGTTCAACTTTATATAAGTTAAAATGTTTAGTTATGTACACTCAGAGTTGGCAGACATAAATATGAAGTGAAGTTAAGTTAAATGACATATTTATGTATTATGCCTTTAATAAAAAAAGTTGAAATCATGAAAATGGAAAAGACAAAACATAAAAGGGAAAAGAAATTTATCGGATAAGGAACGAGAAAGGAAAGAATTGAGAACTGAAAATGGGAAGTGAGGAGTGATAGGGTCTCTTTATTTCAGTAGAAACTTTAATTCTGAAAAAGTTTATTATAACTATATTGAGAATAGTAATCCACGTATTCGATATTATTTATATATAAAAATATAATTTTCCCTTAATCGTTCCATTCTTCATGCTTCTAATGTAAAATAATAACAATAATAATAATCATTATTGTTACTCCCTTAATTTTAATCTACTACTTTAATGTACGTGCTTGCATGTATATGCGTTAATAATAAATAAATATTTTACATAAATATTACTAACCAGTGACGGACACAGAATTTTCATTCAGGAGATTCAAATATAAGAAGTAAATTTGCGAAAAGGTTGATTAAAAGGAGTGTAATGGTGAAAGACAAGATCATTTTAACTCACCAAATTTTAACTCGTTTGGTCACGTTTCATTTAATATTTCTTCCTACTTATGTCTTGCTTCATCGAACCTTTTTAAAATCTATTGTACTTTTAGGAAAATAAATACAGTAGTTATTTTTGAGTTGTGGCAAAACTTCTTTCCAAAAGCTAAAACATAACTTTCTCCAAAAGCACTTTTGAAAATTTTGGCCAAGCACAAATTTGATCTGTAATATTGACGAGAAAAAAATTTGAATTTATTAGTCAAACATGAAATGTTAATCTACAAAATAATTTTTTGAATAAAAGGTACTCCCATAATAACAAATTATATAAATTTGGCCAATCCCCTATTAATTTTGTTGTTTTAACGTTTTAAATATATTTATTATTAGGAGCCTATTCTTATTCTATATCCTTCGTAAAATGATATAGAATGTTTTACAAAATTTATATAAATATTATTTATGAAAAAAATCAAATGTTATATTAATTAATACTCCCTCTGTCCCAATTTATGTAATACTTTTCATTTTTTGAGAGTCAAATAGTTTAAGTTTGACCGAATATTTGTGCATAGAATTTTTAAATTTTTAAAAATGAAATTTATATATTTATAAGCTACGTAAAAAGTACTATAAGTCAAAATAATTTTAAAAATCAAAATATTTAAAAGATATACAAAAAATTTATGATAAAAAATAGACTTGTTTAAATCTTGAAATTCAAAAAATGTCATCAAACTTCAACACAATTTCGTATAAGCTTTAGTGATTTTAGTATGGATATTAACCTTTGAAAATCCAAATCAAACAACTTTTTTGAAAGTTAATTTATGGGTTGGACTTTGGGAAAAAGTCAAAACTAAAACTTATAGCTAAAAGCTTGGGATGTGGGAAAGACGAAATTAAATATAAGCGCGACTGGCAAGAATCGAACTTGGAAGCTTGGAGTCATTATGAACCCCGTTGATCAAACTTGGAAGCTTGGAGTCATTCTGAACCACCCCCGTTGACCACTGGGCTACGTGTCACAGTTTTATTGAGGGGGTTCATTTTAATAATTATACTCATAAATAATAATTTTAACCTTATATATACAATATAATTTTTTAATCAAAGGGGTTCGGATGTCCACCTAGGTCCGCCCATGTTACTAACCCATATCATCAAATTTATAATTATGTAACTTTTCTATTTTTATTCCTTTGTACTTTATTACAACAACAACATATCTCGTATAATCTCATGCAATGAGATTTAAGAAGGACAAAGTGTATACATATTTTACCTCTACCTCAGTGATAATAGAGAACTTTAGGTGTGGGTTATGTAAGTCCAGTTTTGACCTCAGTATACATGTGGAAGTGGGACACAAGAATAAACTAGGAAAAAAAACTTAATTACCAAAAAAATTAGAATATCCTAGAAAAGGGTAAATAGTCATTTACGCATATTTTCACCAACTAGATACAAAAGGACCCGTTAACGAGTCCAATATATCATTATAATAATTAAACTAAATTAATTATTAAATAAATACGTGATAAGACAAAGTTCTTAGATCAAAAGATTTCTCCTATAGTTTTAAAAGGTAATCAGATTACTAAAAAAAAATAGTGACCTTCTCTAATTCCATAGTATATTTAATATGAAAAAAATATATTAAATACATATTACATCCAAAGAATAAAGAAGTGCATACATCTCGCACTGGAGTATTCAATATCAAATAGAATAAATTGCATTTATATAAACATCATAATACATACCAAGCCAATTAAATGTGTACGTATTTTGAGAATAGTAAACCATGTATTCGAAATTATTTAGATCTAAAAGATAATTTTTACCTTGCTCGTTCCACTCTTCATACTTCTAAATATAAATAAAAATAAATTAATAATAGTAATTCATTATTGTTACTTCCTCCGCTTCAAAACTTACTAGTTTAGTATATGTGTTTTGCACGTGTGTACGTTAATTAATAAATATATATGTAATGAATAAATAGTTACGTTTGTAAATGCAATTCATATTACTGAGAACACAAAATTTAAAAACTACATAAATATTATTGACGCGTATTATCAAATTTATAAAAATGTGTTATTTCCTATTCTTATCCATTTATATAATATATTGTTCAACATTTTTTTACAATAATATATCCAATATGATTTCATACAATTGTATATGGAGATGACAGAGTGTACACAAACTTTACCTCTATTTCAGTAGTAGAGAGATTGTTTTTATAGATCTTTGACTAAAAAAAAATAAAAAATCCAAGGAAATCCAGACTAAGAAGTAATAGGAGTACAAGAAATTACAAATAGTAACAATAACAATTGATAGTAACACGAAAATAACTACAACAAATAATATGATAGTCATCAAAGTATAAGACACAAATTATAATAGAAACCAAAGGACCATAAACTATAGGAGAAATCCTTGTTGGCTCCCAATTTTGACCTTCATGTAACTCACCCGGGCTGTTATTTACTATTCCCTCCGTCCCATTTTATATGAGGTACTTTGACTCGGCACGGAATTTAAAAAAGAAATGAAGACTTTTAAAACTTGTGGTCCAAAATGAATGATAGAAATTTGTGTGACTGTAAATTAAGGGTAAAATATATATTTTATAGTTAAATTGTTAATTTATATAGAAATGTGTCATTCTTTTTGGAACTGACTAAAAAGAAAAGTGAGTCACATAAATTGGGACAGAGGGAGTAATTAGTATTTATTTCTTAATTTCCTTTACTTATCATTTTATTATTCAATAAATCATACATTTTCGTTATTTTCTAACTTATATTCATAATTTACAACAACAACAATATATCCAGTAAAATTTCACAAGTGGAGTCTGAGAGGGTAGAATGTACCCAAACCTTACCACTACCTCTTGGAGGTAGAGATTCTATTTTCGAAAAACCCTTGGCTCAAGTGCAACAAATCCAGGTACAAAGAAAACAGAGACAATGAGAAAAACATATCAAGTAACAACAAAAATAGTGTGATAATGAAATATAAAATCAAGAACTACAATAATACTAGTATAACAACAATGACAAATAACAATCATCCTAAATAAAATAATACTACACTACCCACTAACATTTTATCCTAATACGTCACTATTACAAACGTGCCCTTCAACGGCAATAAAATACAACATTAGTGACAATAATATTTGCCTCTATAGCATGTACCAACCAATGGTATTTTGCCGGCAATGCCGAGGTCGGCAAAGGCTTTCGTGGCCATTATGCGAAATGCTGGTAATAGGTAGCATGCGTTGCCGCTAAAAATCATTAGCTTTTACAGCAATTATTTGTGGCATTTATATTAGCTACTAAAGCTAATTCCTAATGGCTAACTAGAGTGTTTTAGCATCCATTCCTTTAGACAGTAACTTCATGTAAATAGCCGCTAAAAGTTAGTAGTTATAACGACAATTTTTCTATGGCGAATAATGGCTACAATATCCCTTCCAATAAAATGTCTTAGTTTTCCCTTTTAACGTCGATTTTTATGGCAGGTAAATTCAATAAAATTGCCGCTAATAGTTGACATTTTTAATGGCAATTGTTTGAAGGCAATACTAAAAGATACAATTGTTTAGCCGCCATTAATAATAATACTACATTTATCTAGATTAGTAACGACAAAGTTTAGCAAATACTAAAAAAATATTACTATTAATTCATAAAATAAAATATATCACATAAAATCTAGACAAATAAAAGAAAGTACTAATTCAAAATATGAATGTCACACTTATAAAATCTTATATTGTTCCTACTAATATATTGAATAATATCTTCAAATTATTTTCGCAACTATTCTTCATATTGATATCTCTGACATGTAAAATTTGTGAACTTCATATTGTAAGACCTGAAATAAGAAAATAAATGTGTCAAGAGATCAAAAGTACATAATATATAAAACATCGCATGTAGTGTGAGTGTGTGACTAATTGGACAAATTACAAGCAAGAAGCATCCAATAACAAGATATCATATTCTCTCAGAAAATATAAAAAAGGCATGGAGGCAGAAGATGCTACAGTTGAAGTTCATCAAATTGGGGAAGCAAACCACTCATAACAAAGGTCAACTAAATGAGCAATCAGAAAAGGCGATAAGTGAATTGTAGTGTGCGCTGAAAAGGATTTGCTAGTTCAGCAACTCATCCAAAGGAATCTATCCAGCAACTTGTCCGAGAGAATTATGAGTCCAACTACTAGAGAGAATTGCAGAGAATATAGGTGTGAAGTAGTAAAGTTGAAACCAGTCGCAATTATAGCTTGTGCTCGAGCTTTAGTCGATGTAGATGGGCTGTAACTAATTGCTGAAAGGAGATGATCTACAGATGAGTTTGCTAATGTTCTTAAAGTAGAAATTTAACTTAGGAATTCTAAAGCAACAACTAATTAATTGCTAAAAGTAGAAGTGTTACTACAACTCAATACATTAAATAGTCAATAATAAGAGTTCCTCGACAATATATTTAGCATTTAAATTTACTGATTTATATTCCCTATTTTCTTGACAACAAAGAAAGAAGATTATACAAACACACAACTAACAGAAATATAAAAGGATGGAAAAAAAGAAGATAACACATCCATATAGAGACACAACCGACACAATAATAAAATTCATGTCCATTGATAGAAATTTAGCTATTTCCATAAGTTTTGATATGTTTTCTTTAGTTGTGTGTTTATTGTCACCTTAACTATAATCAAATTGAGAAACTCAACAGCAATATAATAAAAACATAAAAACACCCCACATAGCTTATTTGATTAAGCCCTTAAGCTCAAATCTTTCTTTTCTGAAAATAAAAGCTGATATTAGTATTATGAAACCACTGTAGAAAATGAACACACGTAAAAACTTCCAAGTAGCTTATGTGATTGAAGTTCTTAAACTCTATGTTCTATAATAATAGGGGCTGAATTTAGTATTATGGAACTACCGGAGAAAATGAACACACTTAAAATATATTTTTTCTCTATTAACTGGAAGAAAGTTACAAAGTACGTCAGGATAAAAATAAAGCCACTTCTATTGAGATATTTATTGTACACGTCAGCATCAAGTTAGTTAGGATTTCAGTTAGTTAGTTTAGCTCATAGATTGCAGTTGTATATTGTTAATAATCAGTTAGAATCATTTAGTTGATTAGTTGTATAAATAGTTGTTTGTTCATTGTAATCAACACCACTTTGCATTCTATCAATAATATCAGAGAAGCTTTCTCCTCTCAATTCTCTCTAGATTTCTCTTGCTCTATTAATGGAGGTTCAGTATTATCCA